>JAPMOB010223237.1:0-19042 GCA_029875015.1 Lepomis gibbosus | reverse complement strand
GGAACATCACACACGCCAAGCAACCTCAATTATTTTCTGTCAACTAAATAAACCTTTTGTTTTCTCCTCACTCTGGTCTGGGTCTGAGTTCTCTGGCCCTGGTCCTGACAGAACCTGTTTATTTAAACCATATTTTGTCTAAAATTTCGTTGTTTAAAAACATACATACAAAGGACAGAAGAGAGGCAAATTATGCTTGTAGTTGTTTAAAATGCCTTTATGAATGTTTACTACTTTTATTTTAGCTGTGAAACTGGGCAACTGTAATTGTTTTGAATCTAATGTGAATAGCTATAGTCTGCGGTGGAACAAGCTTTTTGACAAAGTGTTACTCACAAGATTCTGACCATTATTTTCATCTATAATTATTTAAATACTATATAATAATTTAAATACGTGCTGCCAAAGAACCAAATGTGTAGTAATCCACAGCTGAAAATTGTCCCCAAATCTTCAATTTAATCGTGTTTGCGAAACATTTACTAAAAACTACAGTGCCCGGCTGTTTTATGAAATGAGCTTTTATTAAGAATATAACTTTAGTGAGATGTCTTTCCTAGGTGGGCTCCAGTAGGCTTATAGCCAGTGCCACAGACAGTGTGGGGAAGATGGAAAGTATTGAGAGACTAAGTGTTGGTCTCAATCATAATGGGATGTATTGACAATGAGAACAAAACAATAACAGGCAAAATTAACAAGCTTTCAACACACAGACTCATATTTTCCAAAAGACTCCTCCAGTTGCACGCAGTCATAATATTCTAGGGTGAAATAAATACGCATATCATCAACAAGCTTATCACAGTGGCAGACGAGTATTGCAATTACAGAATGGACCACTGAGAGAGACAGAAAGCCACTGGCCACTGCTACAATAGCAACATGGTTCCTCTTTCTATAAACTGAAATGGCCATGTTATTGATATCACAAGTATGGCTTGAAGCAAACACCAGCCATTAGCCATATGTTGTTAACATACGTAGCGACATGGCAATCAGATAAACTGTTCTGCAGTAAACAAATACACTGAATGGCAAAACAATATAAACAGCAAAAGTGAAGTGTTGAAATGTTTCTGAGCAAATGAATCAAGAGACCACTACAGACATGTTTATTTGCATGGTTTTGCATATAATTTACAATCCTTACAAAACACCCACAGACTGTCTGCACTGGCACATCAAAAAATAAACTGAATGGGAGCCAACGTTTAGGTCAAGCAGCTTCAACAGTTCTGTTTTTTGTTATGCCAATCTTCTCCCATGTAGCTGTCACTAAAACCGCCTCAGGTGTACGAATCGTTTATTTATTTATAACCAATTTTAAATCAAGCAATAAACTGTGCAGATGAAGAAAAGGCACTCATCTGAAGCTGTTGTGTAAAATCTGTGTATTAATGCTTCAGTCCTTTATTTACATTAATCTCACACATGATAGCGAGTGAGCGGTTAAATACCCTAGATCCAATCACATCCAGGGATAATTAATTAAACTAAACACACAAAACATGTCTTGTATGATGGTTCTATATCTGAAGTGTTTTAAGTGCTCAACATTCATGTTACCTGTGATGAAAAATTATTTTAAAAAATGCATAATCTCAGCAGATCGGCTAAGATTGAGTATCATTGTTTTTATTGTTTGTTTAAACAAACCGATCCTTGGTATGGTTTACAGTTATTCAGTTGATAGATACATCCTCCAGATGCGCTGGGATGCATAATCAGTAATGGTTCCTTGGGTGTTTCGGGTCTTTCAACATCATACCCTCGCCTAGACGACCCAACTGGGATTCATTAGGCCCCGACTTGTGTGCCAGCAGCATTAACCCGCGGAGCACCCCTCTTTTTCCACAGCCACCTGAAGGCTCTCTCTGCTGTCTCAGTAGCTTTCCTCTTAGTGGCCCACTAATGCCCAGCAAGGTGTAGAGTCTGTACAGAGACCCCTGTTTCCAGCACTCTTCTGGCAGTCCCTGGTACATGGCATTGTTCCTCTCGTTTGCCTCCTCGATGCGTTCTTCCCAGGGCACTGTCAGTTCTATCAGGGCTAGATGTTTTGTGGCTTCTGACAAAATGACGATGTCTAGGTGCACTGATGTTACCACAACGTGCCTCAGAAATTTAAGTTGCTTTCTGAGGTACTTCGTGGAAAGTAAACCCACCTGTGGTTGTGTAAACCCATCTTGGTTGTGGCTTCTCCCCTGCCTCGATGAATGTTATTGGCTCACTACGAGGGCAGCGCTGTTCGTTATGGCTAGGAAGACACCTGACACACTTGGTCAGGGCGCCAGCAGTAGCAACCATCCCCAAGGACCTCCGGGCACCTGCTTAATATGTGCTCGAGTGCCCCTTTCCCAGAGCAGAGAGGACAGAAAGGTGAGCTAACCTTGCCCCATAGCTGGAGGTTTGTTGGGTTCTGTGACAAATAATCTCATGTTGAACTGACCTAAAACTTATGGTATACCCTCATGGTAAGAAAGGTCAGATCCTTGAAAAAGCTAAATTGAGATTCATCAGCTTTAATATTTTCAGGCTCATCAATGTGCAGTTTCAATGCTTGGACAAAGCAAATTGTTTCAAGTTGTTCCTATGGGAGCCCCACAGCTAGACAATTTCAAATACCGCAGTCAGTTTACTCAGGTTGCATGATCCTAGTCTCTTCACATAGAATCATAAAAACTAAACATTCTTAGTTTTCTCTGAGGAATATCCTGAGTTTTATATCAACTACTTCAATATCAGAAATGCCATTTGGTGGATACCTCTCCCTAATGCCTTTCAGTATGTTAGTGCTGTATAGTCAGTTTGTAGCCAAAGAAACATAATCCTGGTCATGCAATTGCATTAAATAGAATTGAACCTCTAACCTTGACAGTGTAAATGTTATATGAGTATGTGAGATATATGAGACATCATGTGTGTCAGTCCTCCTAACGTGAAATAAAATATCACAGAAAACAGATTAAAGCCATTATACCAACAAAGCAGTAAAACGCCCTGATAGATGGCTGATGACTGTCACCTTTTCCCACAGTAGCCAATGATGTGGCCTAAATTAATGGCACATCCCACCCACCCTTTCTGAAAAAAAAAACTTAGCATGCGTACACACAGATGTCTGTCAGCAGAGTTTAATAGCGTCTGAGATTTAGTGCCAGTAGTATGTTTATCTCTACACAATTTTTATTATTTTTATTTAACCTTCATTTAAAGAGGTGAGTCTCATTGAGATTAAAATCTCCTTTGCAAGAGAGACCTGGCCAAGACGCAGCATTAAAGAACATAAAGGACAAGTTTCCAACATATAAAAGACATCAAGGATACATACATAAATAACACAAGCCTCTGTGTTGAGAATACAACTTTATATACAGTGACAATGACCAGTATTCACCTGCTCCTTATCCTTCAGAGTCAAAACAAACGGTCTATAAGAAATAAAGGCAGTCAGGTTCAATGAATCCTGAAGAAGGTTCCAAGCAGAAGGTGTAGCAAACATTCCTACATGTCCGACCAGAATTAGGTAAAAAGGCTTCATAACAGAAGGACGTCCTTCGAACATAATCCATTTTATAATAATCCATATAATCCATCCAATTTACATGTCAGGCATTAATTTGGTCAAGGTAATTCATATTTTGGTGCAGTCCTAAAAAAACAACCATTACTATGAGACAACCAAAACAGTCTTGGTTAAGCCTAGTTCTCGTGGATTGTGCTGTATTCTCTGTTGACAACAAACTGAATATTGCTTCCACATATTCAGTCAGGTGTGTTAAAGTATTTAATTGTGTTAATTAATGCCCTTCAGAGAAGTTCAAAGAATGAAAATCCAGACATCCCTTTTCTTCTCCACTGTAATTAAATATACGCAGTTCTGATGTTACTGTTTTAACGTCCCACACTAATTATTGTAATTGAAAGTATGATAAGAGGAATTTGAGATGCTGCAATCAGGCTGCTCTTTAACCTGCAACACTAATCATCACTATTATCTGGCAAGCTGAGTAGAATGTGAAAGTACATATTGACAGGGGCATCTAACCTCTATGATATGAACTGATCAGAGCAATTTTAAGTCTCTTGTCCCTGTATTAGTTAAATGTATCAGAGAATCTATCCAGTAAATACATTTACAGACAAAAAAGAGTATGAGTATGTGATTTGACACATTTTTGAATGACTTTAAATGTTATCAGATTCAGATGCATTAAGCTGCACTTCATAGAGGCAGTTTATGGGTAAACAATACAATCTCCATTCAAAAATGTAGCCAGATGTAGCCTGTGTTGGAAGAGAGAAAGCCCTGTTTGGTCCTCAAAGAAAACAGTCGATTAGTGACGAAAAATCATGGCCATCAGGCTCATGCATGGTTTCATAGTTCAGCTTCAAAATGATGCACTTTTCACATTTCACGGCTGCTTGATATTTCTATCAATCAATATATCTCTAGTGTGTCTCGCTTTGTTCAGGAGTAGGGAAGTAGCATAAGTAGTAGTCATCATCTTCATCTGGTTTATTAGAAGTAAGAGGAGAACTGAAATCTGGACAAATGGAGGAGCAAAAACATTATTTAGCTGACAAAGCGAGTCAGCGTCCGTCGCTTCTCCTACATGCGAAGGGAAGGGTGAGCTAAAACTTACACCTAACCTTTTAAAATTAAATTATAAAATTAAGTTCCCAGATTATCAACATTACCAGCCAGAGGTGTACTTGTATAACTTATGTTTTCTGTGACTACATTCTGATCATAACAAAGCACTAAAAAAATATAATGTTATTTGCTTAAGGGAGGACCTTTCGTAGTATTTCAATCGAAGTCAGTCAACATTAACACTGTGCTGTAGAAACCTTTTTTTGTCAGCTGACATTTCCATCTTATAAACATGTTCTCTCATGGAACAAAAGCAGAGGAGATAACATTGGCATACAGCTAAAACAAGATAACAAGATACCATGCATCCTTATGCATACATCATTATAGCATCAGTTTACTGCCAAAAACAAGTCTCTTGAAAACGTGTACCCCAAAGGTCCCTTCATTACTCTATCCATCCATCACTTTCAGAACTAGCTGAGATTTATGGTCACATCACAGTGCCTCTAATCTGAGCTCATAAACTCGGCAGGAAATCTGAGGCAATCACTTCAACCTCTGTCACTCTCCCGTTGTCTCTACTTACAGGTTTATGTCCAGGTGGAATAGCCCATATTATAATTGACATGTCTATCACTCTCCTCTCTATTTGCATTTTTAAGTACTTAGCTTGTGCTTTTTACTATAGTGACTTAACAGGAGTGCAGCAACGATCTAAAATCCCAGATGAGCAGAAATTACAAAAGACAATTTATGCATAGATCTTGCAAAATTAGTTAATTAAAAAATCAATCAGACAATAAGTGGTCATTGTCATGCATACAATGCAGAAATGTGTGAACATTTAATAATATAACATATGATAAATATTTGCACAAATACAGGCAGTCAGATGAAGAACAAAGAAGAAAGAACTTCCAATTACTGAGAAATGCATTTTGGACCATCTTTAGAAAATAGACTAGAGTTAGATGAGAAGACCGATGAAACTCCTAAATCTGTTGTTTATATATATTATATATAATATTAAGCTTGAGTCAGGGGGTAATAAAAATATAGCCTTTGAATATAACCATACTTAACATTTTATCATGTGGCTCACTTTATGCATTTTGATAGGGAAGTTAAAAAAAACAAAACAAACAAACAATCTAATATCTTCTTTATTCAATTTTTCTGTTTTATAACAAACATCATTTTCCAAAAGCCCACAGACCATTGGGGGTCAAATATCAAACCTCAAGTGAATACAGCTTAAAAGGTAACCTAGCCAGGCGCAGTGACTGGAATCTATTCGTCGCAATCAGGTTGTTGGCTAACCAGTGGCCACTGCACTTTGCCAAAACACAGTTCCAAATGGATTGTTGGTCTAGGGGTATAATTCTCACTTAAGGTACAAGAGGTCCTGGACAAAGATGAGCCCTGAAAGCTCAGTGGTCGTGGCTATTTTTCCTGTGTAAGCTGTTTGTAAAAACAACCTGCTTCATAACATAACTCACCACAAAACCACATATTGTTGGTCTTTGCACAGATCAAAGTAACAAAATATTACTTATTTAGCTTATACCAAGCTGTTTCCTGCATCTACCTGTTCCTATTTCACATATTTAGTGTGTTATATTTTCAGATTTTTCTAAACTCAGACTAACTAAAAAGTAGTAATACACCTTATTGCCCAATTTCTTTTATTCTTAACATTCTCTCCATCTCTTGCCCTGCCTTACCTATCTACTATTTTTTTCTTTTTCTTATCACTTTCATTTTCTCTCTCCTCCTCATACTCTCACTTTTACCTCTCTCTACCTCCCTTCCCTCAAATGCTTTTGTCCTCCTATTGAAAACGCCAATTGCCCTTTGGCCTCAGATTGATTTTATTGGCTGGCACCGCAGCCAGTAAGCTGGCAGCTAACGAGATCACCGCTGGTTGCACTAAACACAACTGACAACAAAGAAACTGGTTTTCTACCTCGTGGGAATAGGCAAGCACAGACACACAAAACACCCACACCTTGTCAGCCAAGCAAAACCTCTCTGCATCCCATGAGTGTTGGGTCTCATCAAGCTAAAACTGACTATAGTTACACTTCATTGGGTGTGTGTATGTCTGTATGTGTGTCTGCATGACCGCACCTTCATCTTTCTCCCTGCTTGTTCAGCATTAATGACTGTCAGGTGCCTGGAGGAAGGTCCCAAAGCCCGAACCAAACCCACACCAGCTGCTGCTGCTGCGGCTCTTAGCTGTTTATCGCTTCAATCTGGTGTGCGTGTGTGTGCTTGGGAGAGAGATTGAAAGCTAAAAACTGCCAATATAGTGCAAATTGTATGACCCAGTGTTGATTTAGAGTAACACTGGGTCCCGAAAGAGAAATCTGGTGTCTCGCTGGGACCCAAATTACAAAAATACCCCTACATTTACAAACTACTGATAAAGGTCAAAATAAACTATGTAAAGAAAATGTAATAATTTTATTTTTAAGGTAAACAAAAACAACAATGGTCTATTCTCGTTTCTGTGTCCCTCCCCTTTCTCTACTCTCATTTTCTTATCCCCTCCCATCTTCACCAATCTCGCCAAAGATTCTTCTTTGCAAAGAAAAAAATGTTTGGACCCAGATACAGTGAATGTTTTGTCTGGAGATACCTGTCCAATTAATTCATTCATAAAATCCTCATTCCAGAGCACTTCCCCACATATTACACATTAAATTTGTCCTTGTACTTTAGTTTAGACATCTTAGACATCAAGGATTGACAGTGACAGAACACAGACTACAGACAGAAGTACAGTAGACAGTAGAAGTATAATCGGTTGGTAAAAATGCGTTTTAAACCTTATTTTGGAGCAAAGTGGTCAAACTTTTTCAGTGATTTTTATCAGATTGTACTGCTGATTAATGTAGTTTCATGTACTTTTTATGTCCCGCTCAGCAGTAAAAGTGCAGTTCTGGCTCTCTCTCCATTCCGAAATAGCTGCACAAAGGTTTTGCCAAGATGAGTGGAATGACTTGCCTATAAGGACTTTGGCTCAACCCACATTTCTCAACACAGGTCTGACCTGCAGTAAGCAATAAACCCATCTTGACCCATCTTGGTTAAGCCATTTGCCCAAGACGCACAATTATTGTAGGTCTGGCCATGTGTCAACAGTAAGTGACTCATAAGTGGATGTGGAGTTGGTGTTGTTGAGGCATTGCGATGGGTCATTTACACAGTTTAAATGCAAAACCACAACTAACATTGAGCTCAAGGCAACAGTTTGAGTCGCCGATCACAATGATGAGAGCTGGTTGAAGATGGCGCAGCATAAAAACACATGAAGCGGTTCTGTCAACTTCTGTCGAAAGTTCTGGTTTGAAAATACATTGTATTTTGTGTTGGTGTTAATAGACCAAATAGAGAGATATGATCATATAAAATTGATTATATATATTTTTTTAAATGTGCAAGATGGAATGTGGCAGGCCAACTCCTTTGGACTCAGTTTTCTTTGTTGCCAGAAGACATATGATTTTACACTAGGTAAGATAGTTTAGGTTATTCTCTTAACTGATGCTTTAGGAACTATGTTCTCTATGGCTTCGTATTCTTATTCTTGAGATTGAATGACAAGACAACTAATTTTAATTTTAATACTGTATGTTAGATTCCCCTCATATGAGTATCTGCTGGAACCTGCTTGATCAAAATAGTTAGGGTCACCTAGGCCATTAGCACAACAACTGAAAGCCCTTTAACCAGACCAACTGTAAGAACCACATCCAACCACACACACACACACACACACACACACAATATACAGACACCTAAGCATGAAAAAGGATGGTTTGTAACTAACACTCATTAAACACATCTCCCCCACAAACTGCTGCCAGTGAGATTTGGGTCAGAGATTTAACATCCACTGAGCAACAGCTAGCCGATTCATTGTGACCTGGGCCAACTTCCTCTATAGCTTACTGGGCTTGTGCTGTATATGGATGTCTCCCACAGTTGTGAAGGCCAGTCTTCCACGCGCATTTGATGGCAGCTACTCATCCCTGCTACTTAAGAGCAAAGTTTTCTCCACTTACAAGCCCTCACAAGTCTCACTGCACTTTTAAGGCTATAGTGGACATGTCCCCTCATGGAGCCCTGACTTCTGTGCCAGCACTCTTTGAGGGTTTCATGAGTGACAAGGAGGTGTTTCGTCAGTCAGGGATTACATCACTCTTAAACTTGACATGGCTATCATGGTTGACAAGGGATTATTGGTGGATGACCTTGTACATAGGACAGTTCATTGTCCTGCCTTTCTCTCCAAGCGGGCCCAAATATCAGAGGTGGATGTGAAGACGCAGTCCATTGCTTGTCAAGAGGATGATAAGAAGAGTTAAAGACAATAAACTCTTTGACACCACTGTCCCTCTCTCCATTGCACTGAGTATAAACCAACTCTTCACAGTCGCTTGTCTTCTTTCAAATTAACAAAACTAGTGCAGTGCCCGTTCACAGGGACAGGTGTAAAACAGGTGTTTTACTTACAGCGCTGGTCAGCAATAGTTGGCCTGCAGACCAAATTAATAAATAGATTAAAGGGGCTATATGTAGTTGTTCAATTAAATCACTAATTAATAGATCAAATTTTTACTTCCTTTTTGTCAGTGGGCTCTAACCCTATATAGAAATGAAGGACATGCCTGTTTTCCCTATTGCTTGCATCAGCCACTATTCTGATTCTTATGTGAGGACACCCAGTTGGGATGAAGCCTGGTGCGCGCTCCCGAGCCTCTCTCCGACGACAGCAACCACACCGCAGCTAACGACTTGTTACTAACCCCATAGAACAACCGGCTCCTATCACAACACAGACTCCAGGACAAACTCCATTTAAAATATATCATAGAATAATCTCAATAATAAAAAAAATCTATTAAAAATAAAAATGACATCTCCATCCTGAAAGCATTAGACATTTATGCAAGTAGACAGAAAGAAAACCTGTCTACTCTCTCTCTGATCACATCTAAAACATCACTGTCTCTGCAAATTCTTTGAATGAGCACGTCTTTCTCAGCTGAGACTACAAAATCACACAAATTCATTCCCATTATTAGTATCTGTCCCTGTAGTTGCCAGAAGCAAGAATGTGTTTGTTTTAGCTGCAATTTGACTGACTTCATTTGGAGACACAAGTAGTCTACACCCTTTTAACATTCAGGCACTTCATCTCAATCAACCAAAACTGACATTGGTCTGAAAGCTCAAAGATTAATCTGCCTGGAGGGTGAACTACAAATCCACAGAGGTGGTGGTTGACCCTTTTCCTTTGGCGATATTCCCAGATATCATCTGCCTCTAATTAGCCCTCTCAGTTGCAGTCTGACGGGTCCCTTGCAGTATTCGGTTAGCTAGACCTTCTTCAGATTTCTCTTGAACCTGGCAGATCTCCCTGACACGTGATGCAGTCAGTCTATGCCTCCTTAGCTGATGCTATTTAGTACATGAATTTTGTGCTCTGGTAGCACATTCAAATTTGTGCATCATGTCTCGGGGGTCCTCCAGACTCCTCTTGTGGTTCAGCACAGACAAACATGCAAGTGTATGGTTGAAGATGGTTATTCTGAAGAGGCACAGATGGACATGGTAGGGCAGCATGGAAGGACAGGGAAGGACTTTGTTGTTGTTGACAAAGGACTTCCGGCTTGAACCTTCCATCCAAGGGCAGAGTCAGCCAGGAAATTTTCACAGCTGATGCCAATGCTGCAGATCATCAGCGTCTCAGCTGTAGAGAAATATTTTTACACCTGTCAATCAGGGATGTAACAAGATATTGAGCAATATACCGCAGTATCAGACAAGCACAATTATCATACTGTGAACTTTCCCTTTAATTTCATGAACACAATATTTTGCACATTATGCACTGTGCTGCACACCATTACAAATAAGTTCATAATGAAAATTCTCATATTGATTTCAGTTCAGAGGTTTAATTTTTTCAAAGCAGAATACTTGTTTGTATAATTAATGGGCCATAGTACATTTAATCAAAAGGGGAGGAAAAGGAAAATCATTGATTGATATTGTTATATTCCTACTCACCCATCAAGGATGCAAAGAAACATTTAAATCCCCCATTGACGCCTTTGTAGAGTTTGCTGCTGTGTGGAACATAAAACTTGTACAAGTGGAAAATGGCATATCCACACAGGTATTTTCATTCAAACATGCAACACATTGTAATAAATCTACAATAATCTTTTACCTTTCACTCTCTGTTGTTACTCTGCACTTTGGATTAGTAGACAGCACAGCCATCTTATCCACGTTATGTGGATAAAGTTAGATGTTAGATAGACTTTGAAAATATAGCCAACAGTTGTGTAATTATAGATCAAACTTACCAAAATTCTGGGCTTGTGCCATTTCTGCTCTGCTTCAGTACAGCGAAGCAAAGGAGGGATCACTTGCACCTTCAACTGAGAGTAATGAGCTGACTGGAACAGCAAAGCAACACAGTGGTTGCATAATGCTACTCCAGCAACACATGTGCAGCTGTGAGCAGCTTTTCAGTACCACCTGCAAGTAAAATGTTATAGTAAATGCTTATTTATCTTAGCTTTGTCACTGTTTAACCATTCTTTTATGACACAGTCTTGTTTAAAAAATCTTGTATTTTGTATAATATGTCAACTGCATTAGAAAATAATCCCTAATTGTTTTTTTAATTTTAAATAGGTGGTAGTATGCTCATTTTCAGGTTCAAAAGAGGTTGAACCAGAACAGGTTTACATGGTTTCATTTTTAAAAAAATACAATATTTTTTGTCATACTGCACATTGCTGAGGCTCCTCTTTTCATCCTGTGTTGGAGACTTCGTTTTAGCTATGGAGTGATACATCTTGTCTCTAAATGATCTTTGTTGCACATGCGCAGTTCCTAGTTAAGGACTACTAGCCAATCAGAAGCAGAGAAGGGCAGGTCAGCGAAAGGCCGGTAATAGCCAATCAGAAGCAGAGTAAGGTGGGTCAGCAAGAAGACGGTAAACAGCTTCGATTCAGCTGTAGGCTACATGTTGCCGACCAGCTTAGCAATATGGACTGGAGCAAGAGTTTCAGAGTGCTGAGTTATTAATCTGTAAGTGTCTTTCATCCATAATGTTTTAACTGAGCTCCGTCTCAACATCACAGTAACAACTTTATGTCCATTGACTGCCTGGAGGGTAGCTAGTGTTTGAAAGGGAGAGGAGGTGTGTGCTACAGCTCAGTGTTTTTCCACCGGTATTTTTTAGGACGTTTCAGCCTAGTTGCTAGGCGAGCATTATGACACGTATTTTCTTGTAACATCAAAAGAAAGTGGAAGAAAAGGCTGGACTACAAATGAGCTGTGTTCAGGCAGTTCAGAGCAGAGTTTTCTGTGGGAGATGGGAACTCCCTTTGGAGTAGACTTTGGGCTTTTTCACTTTGCAAACCTATTACATGCACAAAAAACGTATATAACTCAATAAAGGAGAGGGAAAAAGCCAAAAAGCGTAATACCTCTTTAAACATGATAGCCTCTCATACCTTTAACACATTGCGTCTTAAATTAATGACTGAGTAAATCTTGAAAAAGAACACATTTAACCTGGGAGGGACCGGTTAGATAAACTTACCTGCCTGCTATAATTGTTTTAATTAGATTTGAGAGGTACATTAAACATGAATGACCTTACCTGAATCCCCAGGAACATCAGGAACACCAGGTCATAACAAAGTAACAAGCTTAATACATGAACAAAGACTTATCATTTAGCCAAATGGGGACCAGCAAGGTAAACTCACCTGTAAACTTGTCGATTTTACCCATTTTTTTATTATGCACGAGTGAGCTAAGATAAATACCCAGGAGCATTAAGAACATTGTGATATTGATAAAACAATTATCAAAAAAACACGTTTGCGTTTAAAAAATGCTTAAAATGAACACGCTAACTACATTAGGTGCTACTTAGCCTAGTAGTTGTGCAGATAACTCAATATGTAGAGTTTGGTACGACTGGTGTCACGTATGCTTATTTAGGCAGATCATGGAGACATAAAAACTGTCATTTTGGACGATGCGGATGAAGTCGGGAAGTAAACCATAGCATGAAATGCGGAATTCTAGGCAAAAGCGGGGGTTTTTCACTACGCTTGTACACACAGCCTATAGTATGAAGATAAGAACACAAACCATAGATTAAGCCACTCCGCTTTATTGACACACGCAAAGGTGGAACTGTTCCAGAGAAGCAATAGCTAAGACCTGCTTTTAAGTATAAAACCACAAAAAAACGCAACTAAAGTTAAGCTTTGGTTTAGTATCTAGCTGGTTCCCACATGACAGTATTATAACCAGGGACATGCACCCACAAGTTGGTGGTCAGGGGCTCAAGTGAAAAAAACAAGACAATATTAACACAACAGCATTTGTACTTTTCTACAAAACAATCAGTTCACACAGAGACCACGGTCTTCAACAAACAAATCTTTAAGAATCTTGTAGCCACACGTTACACACTCATTTTGTATGGCCAGAAGAAGAACAAAAAAAAGAGTATCAGTGTACTACTCTGGAAAAGTTGAGGAATGTATACTGTCATCCACCTCAGACATGCATGTATCTCAACTGCCCCCAAATGAAGATTTGTTACTTAGAGCCATGTACCAAACTGCTGTTTGGTGCCACAGCCATTCCAAAGTCCTATGGGGAAAGGCTGGAGATTGACGGAAGAAATCATGAAACCAGTGATGTATGAAAAGGCAGCAACCAAACCAAAACATCTCTACTGCAAGGACAAACAATGCAGTCAACAGAAGAAATGTCCTTGTTTTGCAGCTGGATCACTATGCATTGAATTCTGTGCCTGTCACTTTCTAGAGTACCCCAACAGAACTGTGGATGACAGCCCAGTTGCACCCTAGAACTTAAATTGTTGGGATATATATTTGTATATAATTGATTACTGTATTCATCTTTTTTATTTAATTTCTGGTTCTTTATGATCTTTGATTCAGTCTGTTCAAAGATTATTGTTATTATAAAAAACCATATCATATTCAAAGAAAACATTAAAATCTGCCAAGGCAGTCACTTTGACTGTTTTATTCTACCATTAATATATTTGAATAAAATCTAGGAGTGTGTATAAACAGCACTGGTGTCAAACTGATAAGTGAAATGGCCAGCGCAGCAAATCTATTCCAGATCTCACTAAGCACATACTTTTGCACATTCCTTCACATTTTGTCTATTTATATATTTCACAGCAGTTTCACACAACAGTCTGTTTCATTGTAATTGTTGTGCATATAATGAAGATCTTGAATTTTGAATTATCATGATTCTTTTACATATGTTATTGTCATGTTGTACAGTGATGATGACCAGCCTGGACCATCTACAACCCCAACAAGCACATGGAGTGCTACACAGAGAGGGGGAATTAAACTAAAGTCAAGGTCTCCATGAAAATAATCTGTCATGACGTGTTTTTCCTCCCTCCCTTCTCTCACTTGTGTCCTGGGAGTGTCTAGCTTCCTGAGCTGGCACTAGCTGCACCCATTAGACCAGACTTCCATTCCCTGCTGGATTGTTAAGGCGTGTACCATAGGTCTTGCCTTAGCATCTAGGTTTAAGCCTGTTAGTCAAATAACCAGTTTGCTTTAACTAGTTTCTCTCTGCCAGTCTCCAGATCGCCTGCTCTACCTGCTCAGCCAGCCCAGGATCCAACCCTTCCAACCAGCCATGCCAGCCACGCCCGCCAGCCAGCCAGCCAGCCAGCCCTCACGTTCCAACTGCTCGAAAGTAGACTCTCTGCCACCTTACCCTGCCTTGTTTACTCACCTTGCCTTAGTCAATAAACTGTTTAACTACTGCATTGTCTCTGAGTCTGCATCTGGGTTCTGGCAAAATTCCTGATATACTCAGGACAGCCACACCACCGCTCTGGACCCTTGAAATCAGAAACTGAACTTGACACTGTCTCACAGATCAGTATGTTAACTTAAAGGCACTCTACAAATTCTTTGGTCTCCTAATATACACAGCATTGGTGTCACTGCTAAGTCTCCAAGACTACTGGAAACAGAACCACATCTTCTCTGTGCCCTTTCCAGCTGCTGGAAACCAACTCATCCAGACCAACTCATCCAATATTACTCCACCCATTGCAAAACTGCTTGATGGTATCATACCCTGTTCCTGCACTTTGTGGACATCAAATGCCTACATCCTACAGGTGAGATCACAAGAACTTCCTGGCTGAACTGGTATTGCTACAGATGCCAGAAAGAAAGCCACACATGGCCACAGGACCTGCCAACGCTGCCAACAAGTTGACCAAAAAAGGAAGCACACAATGGAAATGCAAGACCCGTGAAGACAACAACAGGAAAACGACTACGGCCACCTCTGCTTTTTATTGTAAATAGTTGTATATCTTTAGATTTTTTTTAAATGCTTGATTGAGCATTTTTTTAAAAATACTCTTTTTCAAAATGTTGATACAGTATGTCAAAGTAAAAAAAACAGGTCAGGGGATGTTGTGCTGAAAAAGAAGATGGCAAATGTTGGCATGGAAACATGTTTTAATGTGGTATTTATAGGTAAAATCAAAAGTACTCCAAAACAGCCAAAATAGCCCAAGTGCTTTTCAGATCAGCAAACAGCTGAATGTCCTCTATACTGTTCTCAAGTCAGAATTTTGGGGTAGCCTGTATCTGTGACAAGTTTTGTATCTTTTAAAAAACAGCAGTCTGGCAAGTATGTTTGCCTTTGGCCAGCTGTGAGAAAGTATGCAAGAATTAAACCTTCAAGATTGCTTTTTGTCATTCTTCAAAAACAAGTTATGCTATCACTTTTTGTGTGGCCATTTAAATAATAAAAAAAATCATAAAAACTGTTGCCTTTAGAAGTGATTGGACAACATATTGCATGAAAAAGTTCATTTCAGGCATACCCTTGTGAAAGGAACATATTTTGTTTCAAATGCTGACGGAAACCCAACCGAAGTGACTTTTGGTTGCAACTACAGTCATAGGTTACAGGATATATCTTGTGTTTATCCATTTATCCTTCAGAAATGCCGACCTGTTTAGATTAAACCTCTACCAAGGCAGTCACTTTGACTGTTTTATTCTAAAATTGTAGATTTTACCTGGGGACTGGAAGAAACCAATGACAACTTTTTTACTCCACCCAAACTGGCCAAGGCCCTACAGGCCAAGAAAATAAGCCTGGTTGACAAAGTAAATAAAAACAGACATTAAACACAGCAGATAACGGCGCACACTTTCACCGTCTATACGACAACACTGTAACCGGAGTTTCTAAAAATCTTCACCCTGGCTGGATGTTTTCAAAAATGTTCTGTTTCAGTGAGCTGATACTGTGTTTCCGTGTGGACACCCAAACCGCATAGAAAAAGTTACAGTTTTGATACCCATGTTTCTTATCCTAACATTACAGATCTATTTATTGTTAGATTTCATATTGATTATTGAAATTACATCCAAATAATGCATGAGTGGTCAGACTGACCACTCATACTCAATACATAGTAAAACATATCTGCTATTACATTAAGACATATTGGAAAGGACCATGAGATGTGGTAACACCTTTTTTCTCATTCAGTTGCTATGGTAACAGCTTTCTCTCCAACTACATTACAATCCCTCCTGCCCACTCTGTGTTACTGGCCACATTTCCACTGACCTAACAAAAACATGTATGTCCAGTCAGTGATTAGAAGCTTGCATATGAACTGCAATTTGTGCAACAAGGGATACTCCAGTTTCTGCAGAAATGTAGTAAAACACTTTTGAAGCAACAGAGAAAGAGTCATCTAGAAGTTACCTATGATTAAGTTTATACACTGTTTTATGCTGCATAAAATAAAAATAGTTACAGTCGGTCTGTTTTCATATACCTGAAAATGTGCCAGCAAAAGGAAAATGAGACAAGCCTTTAAACAAATATGTGCCAATATCAAACAATGTCACATTGTGATGCAAATGAAGCATACTGCTGATTTAAGTGCCATCACATGCTGACAACCATCTTTTTTGATAGTTTTGGCATGTGGTCAGTGTTGGTTGTATTAAGGTTTTCAGGCTTGATAACATTTGCCCATATACCATGAATAGCTGTGTTTCAGTTCGGTATCAAAGTAATCTTTTTTTTAATAATATATAAAAAATAACTTGAGTAGCGAGTAACTTATAAATAAAAACACACAAAATTACTGTCTTTTTCACAAATATGGATGTGACTGGAATTATTTAAGCCACAAATTGTCTTCTCCAGTTAAAGGTCAAGAAGTGAACAAACACCTGTATTCATGTCTGTAGTCATCTGCTGATTAGATAAACTACCACACATATACCAGGACAGTACTCCCAGTTTGTATCTCCCAGGTGTGATCACATTATTACATTAATATTATACTCTATCAAGAAAACCCATAAGTAAAATGACTTTTCCTTACGTCATATATATTATAATATGACAAATTAATCAGCAAATTGTGAGCATGTCAATAACAGACCGTGACTGTATAAAGAGTGTCAAGATGTTAAAGTGTCTTTAATCTTTGATAATTCCAGTATAGAAGTTGGAAAACCCAGTTCCCATCATAGACTGGCGTCAGGCCCCCATATCCAGGTCTCTCCAATCACAGTAAGACAGTAAGATCAGAGAAGTGGCCAAATCAGTCTCTAATCCTTTTGAAAAAAGAAGTCTTATATCGGATGATTAATTTAGGATAATTTGAAGCTAATGCTGCAATGTTTCACCATTAATTGCCAATTAAATACAGGGACATCCAGGTGGAGTGAGTATAAGCTTAATGACCCATTGTAAGCAATGCATACCTGCTTTGCAATATGAATATGGTTACAAGCTCAATATTATTGAAAAGCTTAATTATTTAGTATTGTCAGATAATGTTATCTATCTATGTTAGTTTGGTGCACTGTGCATCTTATGATCCTGATAACAGCACACTAACATTAATGCTCAAATGCTACAAGTGGTTTGTAGGTCATTTTTTCAAATGTTAGTTGCCAATACAGTTTTTAGACTGTCTTAGTACATCTGCCAGCTAGTTTTTATTAAAGTTATGTCCTCTGAGTTTATAACCCAGTTTGTTAGCTTCTAGTGGGCCTCCACTATCAACACTGTCATGGCCAAGTAGAAGTCTTGACTTGTTGGTGGTGCTATATGAAATGTCAGGGAATAACCAATCAAGCCGAATAAAGCTGTACTAAAATAATTGGAGGACTCTGTGTAGTGTCTTTTTTTGAGCCATTTGTTCATTTGAACTGTTCAATGAACAAAGTACAAGGCACAAATTCACCTCTTGATCATTGACTATCATCATTCTATAAAGCCCCATGGGGCCACAACCAAATTCAAACCATGTAAAAACCTAAATCTAAAGTCTATTTTCATTTTCAATCTTTCCTGTGTACACAACCAGCCATATATATGTATATATAATTATAATTACTATTAATATATCTCTAAAGTGCTCATTCATAACATCTCTAAAATCTATATATTAACATCACATTTGCAGGGAATATATTCAAGTAATAAGAATAAACACACTATTATTAAAATTTAACAAATTTAATAATTATCTGGATAAAGCCAACATGGTCTTAAAAGAATCCCAGCACAGAGAAAGGAACAAAGAAATAAACACATTATATAAACGCAGCAGTTTGGCAGTTCTGGATGCAGAATGGGCCACATCAGGATTCTGTAGACAGAGGTAACAGCTGATAGCTTGTTTACAAACATAAAGAAGCTATCAGCAGTTACCTTTTCTTTTATAGGGATTCAGCCAGAGCTGGCACAACACTAAAATGAAGTGTGAAGATCTGGCTATGCAAGACTAGATAATTAGTAACATTAAATGTAAAATAAGAAACCAAAGTATGTTAGTATGTCATTCTTTAAATCTCATATTGACAGCCTAAGTACCTCCCTTCACCCTATGGGACTTTATTCCGGAAATAATATTGTTCGGTAGTCAACAGGGAGAGACAACAAATTATTTCATAAAACAGTACTGTAACATTTAGTCTTGCACAATAGTGCCTATGTGACCATCACAATAACTAGTGGTGGGCCGTTATCGGCGTTAACGTGCTGCGTTAACGTGAGACTCTTATCGGGCGACAAAAAAAATATCGCCGTTAATCTATTCTCAAAGTTGGGTTGGGAGCTGGGTCTATACTACGCAAGCTATGATGACTTTCACCTTGATATTTTAGCGAAGATATATACCGAATTGCACTGTAGGGGGCAAGAACAAGTATTCGAACCTGTGTGTCTGCCTACTGTGAAATTATCTCATCAAACGTGACGTGCTAACATGGATGCAGCTGTTGCTGCGTTCCATTTACCTCGGAGGTCGGAGTTGGGAATGACGTC
>JAPMOB010223235.1:190-10978 GCA_029875015.1 Lepomis gibbosus | reverse complement strand
GAGAGAGAGAGAGAGAGAGAGAGAGAGAGAGAGAGAGAGAGAGAGAGGCTGAATGTGTTTAAAGAGTCAAAGCAGCAAAGTTTATACTCTGCTGGATGATGTAAAGGCCATTAACACAGAGCTGCAATACCAGTGTCATATCACATAATCCCCCCATCTGTGTGTGTGTGTGTGTGTTTGTGTGCATGTATCAGTGTGTGTCAGAGGCAGAGAGGGGGATGGGTGGATGATTGAGTGATTGTGTGACTCAAAGATAGTGTGTCTGTCAGCTGCTGTGAAGGACTGCAAGAAGGAAGGAAGCAAATATGATGCAGACCAATGTGTATGTGCCGCAGAGTGAAAAGATGCAGATCTGGATATGTGTGTACAAATAGTGTGTGTGTGTGTTTTGGGCATGTCGATGTGTCGAAGGCATAACAATGCAGCGTGTAAAATTGGGCAGACAGATAACAGATCACAGCTTGTTCGCTCTGAGACATAATGGAGAACAGAACAGAGCGTTCTTAAATCAGTCGAGAGACTCAAGATTATACACAGCACACACGCAGCCATATACAAAGCCAGAGAGGAAGCGAAAGACAAACCTTCGGGCATCGCAGAGAGAGACAGAGAGAAAAGCGGGAGAGTGCAGAACTCAAAGATTCAAAGTATAAAAATGATGGTGACCAAGCTGGAGAGACAGAGAGAGTGGTGAATTGATGTGACAGACTGACTGCACCAGGAGTGAAAGAGGGCTGTCATGTTTTAAAAGAATAAGAACTGAGGAAGGAATAAGAAAATATGAGATTTAAGGAAGAATGTTAGGACACAGGAAGAGAGAGATAAATGACTGGGAAGGGAATAAACTGCGAGTAAAGCAGGGAGGGAGGTTGAGGAAGACAGAAGCATGGAAGAAAAGAAAGAGAAAAGGAGGTAGTGTAGGAAGCGAGTAAGAAAAGAACAAAAGAAAGAGTAATAAAGGAGAAGGGGGCAAAGAAACGGGCAGACAAGATGAAAAAGTGAAGCTTCAAGGAAGGGCAGAAAAGACCATAAGGTGTACTTCCAAAACAAAAATCCTTTTAGACAAGATGTAGAAGAACAGAATACCATATTTATCAATGCCTCATCCCTGACTAGTAGCTCCTGTTAGTAGCGATTGACAAACTGTGATCTTCAGTACCAGTTTGCTGTTAGAGGTGCAGGAAACAGAACTTTTGGCTCATCGATTTCCAATATGCTGCTCTGGAGAAGTAGTTAGCTTCTCTTATTGAATAAAATATCTCTACTATTTGGATGACTTGTATCAGACAGGCAATTGTCTGACTTGTCTATCTTATCTTATCTATCCCACTCCGCAGGTTGCCACCCATTTAGGCTTGGTTTTTGTTTATGACCAAAAATATACAAACTAATGAACCGTCAACTGTACTTTCTTTGTGCTTATCAGCGTCTATTAGCATGCATACACATTAAACTAATGGTGAACATGGCAAAAACTGTCTGCTAAATCATGTTAGCATTGTCATTGTGAGCTTGTGAGAATGTTGACATTAGCATTTAGCTCAGAGCACCTCTGTGTATAATTGCAACCTCAGAGCATGGCTGTAGGATCTCAGTCTTGCTACCAGCTAATCCCTTGAAACGCTACAAGTCAACAAGGTCCATTTAGTAGCTGTTTTGGAGCTTCCAACCGAGTTTGCCCTGTTGTCATGGAATTGTTTAAATTACCTTTTTTTAACATTTAATATCATTTGTCCAGATTTTTCATCCCATAGAGACGTTTTTGTGAGATTTCTTTGTCTGCTGCTGTTTTCAAGGTCAACAATTACTTACTTCTTCATTTAAAAGGGACAGTGCACATTAATGAACATAAGGACAATGCCCAACTGTAAATGAGCCAGATTTAGCCATATACAGACTAAACAGCTATGAACTCAAGAACAATAAAACAGGGCCTACAGACAACATTAAAAAACAAAACAATACATGCACTTAAAATCATAAGCAGACAACACAGAAGCATGGATAAAACATTAAAACACAAATTACATAAGCACAGACAAAATCAGACAAGCACAAATAATATGACAAGTAAAATACCTTGACATGTGAGTACAGGAATATAGAGAATTAATTTCGGACGTCAGCTTTTAGGTCAGCATCAGTCCATAAAGTGCTGAAAGAAAATGGAAATTTGAACAATCCAATGACAAAGTGGGCAAACTCCATCTACTTTTAAAGGTCATATAATATGACTAAACACACAAGAACATCCACTGAATGGACATTGTGTTTGTTTACTCAAAAAAAGGTGGTACCCACCTGCATCTGTATGAGACACCTTTTTAATTTGTACTTCAGTGTCCGTATAAACACCTTTTTATTATGTGCAGTTTGGTTAAGTTTAGGCACGAAAAACTACTTTGTTAGGTTTAGGAAAAGGTCAGGTTTTAGGTTGAAATAAGTACATTACGTGACAGCGAACGGGACACAGTGAGTAACTTCAAAGCTCAGGGTGCTTTGTCAGGCTTTTTCAAAGGATCAGCATTTGTAGTCCATTCTCATTCCCTGAGCATGAAATAGCTATGCTTCGTCGCATCTTTTGGCATCCGGTACCGACGCACATGGTACCCTGTCGCGTCATTGTTTAACTCACCGGGGGAAGCCCTTTAAAGCCATTGTACTACTAGGATGTGGTTGGGGTGGACGGGTGTGACAAAAACAGGACTTTCACCCAGGATACTGGTGTTCATTTCCCGTGTGAAACAAAAACATTGATTCCTTTCAGTGATGTTACGTAACTAACGTAATTTAAGTCACATAACTTTCTTAAGTCTACCTAATCTTTTCCTAAGCCTAACCAGACATTGGGGTACTCGGGGCATCAAAAAGCAACGCCAAGGGTTGACACCGTGTTGGTATTTTACAAGACCGGGCTCATTACAAGCAACAAATTGTGGTCTCACAGTTAATTTGACAAAAACATTTTGGTCTTTAATTAGTGTCTTTGAGTTCATATAACTGGAATGTCACCACGCAGGGGCGGATGGAGGTAGAAGAGAAGTGAACAAGGGGGTGAGAAATGGGAAAGTGTCACTCATAGTGAGGTAATGGAAATGGAGAAAGTTTCATTGCTATCAGGACAACCTGTTCAAAGAGAAGAAAAGGAGAGAGATACACACAAAACAGGAATGTATAACCACTGAACCACGCGTTACACATACACGCACACTTCAGCAGGAGGAAGTCATTATGTTTCCTGAAAGGCCTCCTGGCTATTAATCAGAAACAGACTCCCCATATGTTTATCAGCCAGTATCGCTCAACTGAGAGAGGGAGAGAGAGCAGGAGACATATACTGTGAAGAGTGAATGAAACACAAAGGGAAGAGGTATTAAGAGAACGTGAAAAAGGAATCTTAGGAGCTGAAAAAGATTAAAAACTCAAATTAAGAAATGTCAGGCGAAAAAATATTGATCATGATTGTTACCATGAAAACTTTCCGACCGCTAACGAGAAGGTGATTTTCAATTATCTGTTATCATGACTTAAATGTTCATTGTGTAAAGGTCAGCTATTGGTTTTGGGAGAAAAAAAGTAGTGATGCTCTCTGCAATATGGTAATGGAGTACTTCCAGGCTCTACAACCACTGTGAATTATGCATGCAGCAGCAGGTTTAACATTTCTGGAGGTCGTGGTGGACAAACAACACTTCAGAAGGACTTTAAAGCATTTTCTTTAAGCTGTTGTACGATTAGTCCGATCCATTTGTGAAGCCGCCTGCTCCGAGTCTTCATCATAATTTATGTAACAGTTGCACATCCGTCTCCATTTATCATATAATTTATTCATTGACGAAAACAAATTGTGCTTCAAGTGAATGTAAAAACTATTACTGCAGTGTTTGAGGAAACAGGACCGAATTTTGCCACCCAGCTTTTTTTGTTAGAAAAGTTATGATTAACTACAAAATACAGTGTGTAATGTGAAGAAATTGGATTTATTGTAGAGCCAAGCACTTTATGATAGTCAGAAAGAGAAAAACATACCGAAATGAAAGAATAAAACATGGAGTACATATAAATAAGGATGAGAGGATGCACATTTTCCTATAATCTACAACCCCTGAGCTTCACCTGCATCCTGTCCCTCTTTTCTCTGTTAGCCGATCATGTTTCTTGAGACTATCCTCGCCGCAAGAAGTGTTTGAGTTTCCTGATGTTTGACTTCTTGCGGTTGGGCGAGTAATGATTCTCCTCGCCTAAAAAATGACAACATGTTTACGGTGTGTCATCCTGCCTCATGGCGGTCAGGGACTCTGACCGTGGTTCGCATCCTATCTTCTACCAAGAACCAACTTTGGTTTATTTTATTAATGCAGGCTACTTTTCACGAACTTAAGGGTCAGTGTGACAACGTTTTTCATCTTGATGATGTCTGCAAGGGTTGGCAAGGGGCTATGCAGACTTTGGGAAACACTGGGACTTATTTTGTCCGTTAGGTGTGAGGAGTTGTTGGTGTGCTTCTCACCTTCACTTCTGATAAAACATGAGCAAGCCGCTGCATTAACCTGCTTTAACATTTGATTTTTTCCCTCTCTCTCTCTCTCTGTACACACAATCAGACACACATTCACTCACAATTAGGCGTTTCCCACAAGTATAAACTGGGGTTTCTGAGAACATAGGGAGGATTCTTTAATTTTTTTGTTGTTTCTCATGGGAACACTGAATCAGTGGCACTGCTTTGGCTGGCAAGAGCTTGTTGATGGCTAAAAATGTGGTCGTCCTTGTTGTGATCTGCTGGACCTACCACTATCAATAATTTATTTAGTATCACCTGAGCCGTGTCGAAATGTAGCAGGAACTCAGCCCCCAAAGCGGAGAAAGAACAGTGGAAGCAATTGCTCCATCTTACATTTTTTTGAGTTCCGGCTGTGGAAAATGGTTATATGTTGGCTGCTACAAGCATGCAGAACATATGTGGTACTGTAGCTTACTTATTTTTGCTGTGATTTAAAGTTATGACACTCAAGCGGTGAATGGAGAAAGCGTGTGTTTGAGTGTGCATGAAACACTGTTTGTTCCACTTTCTTTACACTTGTGTGTGTATTTATTTTTAAGTGTGTGTTTGTGTGTGTGTGTGGCCATATTCCCCTATGTGCTGCTGTCAAAAATTCCATTAAAGCACAGTGTGTCAACACCATAAGCACAACAACAATTGGTGCTCTGGGTGCGGCAAGCGATGAAATACAGGCAATCAGAGAGACATTTTACCTTCTCAAAAAAGGTTTTAGAAATGGGTTTTCTCCTTGATTTATGTTCTGCTCAGTCAATGTTCCTCTTAAAGGAAGGCAAGAATTGTCCTTAAGAGCGTATTGGTTTGTAGGTTCATCAAACTTTAGTCAGCTTGTTATATATATATATATATATATATATATATATATATATATATAAATATAACGGGTGTTGTTGCACAAATAAATATTACTGCAAGTTACGTGGTATAATTACTACTGTATTCAGGGTTGGGAGGATTACTTAAAAAATGTAATCCAGTACAATTACTAATTACTTGTTAAAAAAATGTAATCAGTAATGTCAATACCAAATATGCAAATAAAGACAAGAGTATCAAAGACGTGTTGTCTGCTCAGTGGAGTTTTACAGAAACATACAATTCTATGCAGCAGGTGATAAAAGCTGCTCAGAAGATAATTGGTACCCAACTCCCGAGCATCAGTGATATTGGTGAGGTGAGATGCCTACGCAGAGCCCATAGGATACTAAAGGACAGGACCCACCCAGCTACAGCCTGTTCACCCTGCTGAGTTCTGGGAGGAGATATAGAAGTTTTTGCTGCCACACCACCAGACTGCAGAGCAGACTACAGCTTTTCCCCCCCAAGCTGTCAGACTTTTAAACTCTTATTCATCCTCAGCACTTCTGTAGCAGATGGGAGTTACAAACTCAATTTCACTGTATGTTGACAAAATAAACTACGTACCTACTTATAAAATATCCCATTCCCACAAAATCAAAATTCATATTTAAATATTCATAGCCTATGGCTTGCACATATGTTATATGGCAGGATGAATGACATTTTTTTTTGTTTTGTGGTTATTCTTGATGATATTTTAGTGTCTCTGGGACGGGCACCACTGATTACTGTACAAAACCACAACTTTATACACTGATTTTGCTGAAAATGGATCATATTTGATGGAAAATACTATCTGGTTTTCTCTCTGATGTTCCCGGCTGCTCTGCCATAACTCTGTGATGGACACATGCTGTAGCAAGTCAGCTAACTGTTGCTAACTAGCTAATTAGCTCAGTTAGCCTCCAGCTACTGGTCAAATTAGCTCACTCTGCCCGTACTGGGAACTCGGAGTACCGGAGTGTGTGTTTAGGTTAACACCTTTACTCAAGCACTGGAGTTTTTCAGGCCAGGGGCAGGGACCTTGCAGGGAATATTTGTAGGGAGCGTCGCCGGGCGAGCGGGCAACGAAACTGTGCTCAGCAGCCTTGTACCTTATTAGCTGACTCAGCCCCGGCATGACAATAGCCAAACTGGCAAGAAAACCACCTTTGTACTGTATTCCCAGTGGTCAGACTGGCCTCCGTCGGTCTCAGAGGCTGTGCTCGGTCCCAGCATTTGCTGCCGGGTTCACTTACAGAGAGCTGGAATCAGTCCGCACAAAGTCTGCATGGGGGAGTAACCACATTCAACTGCTGGCTACACATCGGTCAATATCCTTTTTTCTGTACTGTAACGGAATACAGTTACTTTATTTTTGTGTCCTGATTACGTAACGCCGTTACATGTAATCCGTTACTCCTCAACCCTGACTCTATTATGTACTCAAAGTCTCCTGTACAATTTGAGCACAACCTCACAGATCTTACTTCACTATTAAGAGAAGCATAAGCTTGCCAGTGAGTATTGAACTGAATATTGTTTTGTTTAATGTTTCAAGCTGCACTAATGAAAGGTTTTATGTCGACACTGTATCAAATGAATGTGTAATGTGAAAGGGGTAGTTTGTAGTGATGATTGTAAAAAGACAACTCGTGCAAACATGTTCATACATCAAATGTATGATAATACACCAATATGTGTTTACAGCTTGTTCCGCTACCGAACAAAACACTTTAATCAATACAGCTTCAAAATTGTATTTTATATGTTAATTAATGTATTGACCTAAAAAAATAACAAGCTACTTAGAACATTTTTAGTCAGACTCATGGTACACCCACACAGATGTTTTCACTTACTTTTTCTAATTAAATGTCAGGACTGTGTGGGCATACAGGCCACACTTGACTGACATCTCCCTTACTCTAATGTTGCACATTAGGCGTGACAAGTTACACCTTTATTATTCTTACTGGTAGTCAATTTTGGTGACCTTATGTAATTCCCATCATGGCTCTGCCCAAGTTCCACTTAAGAGGAGTTGTAATCAGAAACACCTGTGTGGGTGCACAGGGCTTTAAATCTTTAAATTTTCATTTGTATGTGGCCTTTTTTGATCTGCAGTTATTTATCAAAATCTTTGCAGAGAATGACACACTCTGACTAAGTTTAACCAAAGCAATCAGTACTTTTCCTTTTTTGTACTGTGCAAGTAATAAAGGCAGCGGCCCCTGTGGGGACTATATCGTGACTAACACTGTGGAAAATGAAAGAGACTGTTGGATGAGTTGATTTCACACCACAGGGAACGTGCAAAAACGAGTGCGAAAGCAGGAAAGAAATAGTGAAGATGTGAGATTGAAGTTAAAATATGCTCAAGTGTGGTGTGTGTATGTGTGTGTGTGTGTTTGATGACTCCAGTGAATATCACCATTATATTACTACAGTGAGAATTGGGATGTGCACTTTTAGTAGAAAATCTGTCAACAAGATGGCAATGCCTTCTGGTGGTTGACAATTGGAATTAAACACATCTGAGACACAAACATATTACATGCATATGCAAGATCAAGGATCAATTTCTAAAACTTGCTATTGTTATATTAGAATCGGACTGAATAGACAGCCTTTTCGGGGTCACTTCCAGGCCTGGGTAATACTTGCTGAATGGGGCTTGAGGGCTGTCATCAGTGTAAGGTTTTATTGGTGCTGAGATGCTCTGAGAGAATCAAAGATGGCGTAGCGTCCTGTTGCCATAACTGTCATCTGAGTTTGTTGTGGTCATCCGTGAAATGCTTGCGATGGAAAGGTGACCAGATGCTAGTAAAACAAAAGATTCCCACACTCTGGATGTCAAGAAGTTTGAGAAAACCTGGACTGAGGTGCACTGACATCCTTTCTTTAGGTGCTGTACACATTAAAGAGGACAGGAGTCAGCACATTGGAGTATACAGGAAACCCACACACACGGATCAATACGTACCTTTCGATTCCCACCACCCACTGGAGTATAAGCTAGGGGCTATCAGAGCCCTGCACCACCAACCTGACAACCTACCAACAAGTGCCCACGCCAGAGAGAAGGAACAGAACCACCTGAAAGGCCACTTAGAGCATGTAGATACCATAAATGGACCTTTGAGAAAACAGATACAAAATCCAGAAAGAAGACCAACACTACAGCGGATGAGGAGAAGAAGGTCAAACACATAAACATTGTGATTTCATATGTGTCTGGAGTATCAGAGAAACTCAGGAGGATTATCAACAAACACAACATCTCTGTGCTTTTTAAACCCAAGATCAAACTAAGACAGATACTGGTACATCCCAAAGACCGCACCCAAACACGAGAAAAACAATCTAGTGTATACGGTCCAATGCAGTGAGGAATGCACAGACCTGTATATTGGGGACATTAAACAATACAGGGTCAACTCCTCAGGTCAAGACTCAGCAGTTTACCTTCTTCTGAAGGATAAAGGACACCCATTTCAGGATGACCAGGTGCACATTTTAGACAGAGAGGATGAATGGTTTGAAAGAGCTGTTCATCACTTCCTGGGAAACTCAACAAATGGCCTCAGGTGAAGATGCCAACAGTGGTCGTTCCGACTTGGCCTAACGACTGTGGTTATAACATCCAGGATCACTTATGAACCAGCGGTATCCATCATCTAGGCAAACTCCACAGAGGTTAAATAACTGAGTTTCCCTACCCGTCAGTCAGAACTGAAGAAGTCTCTTGGATGAAGGACAAAATGTTTTCTAGTATCCAGTTGATCTTGATTTTAACCATACTTGGATAACTATGACCTGGATGACTGAGAACCTTCGCAGAAATAACTAACTACTAATTAGTTTAAAACTGGTATTTTACTAAATCAGGTTAGACCTTTAAAGATTTTTGTTGTTAGGTGTAAAGCTGTTGTTAGGAAACAACTGTAGTGCAGTCCAATCAACTATGTAAACATGAAATCTTTAATTCATCTAAAAGGCTGACTACTTACCTTCTGGGACTGGCTGCTAGGCATCTGGACCAAAATCAATTTATAGACAAAATTTACAACTGCAGACTTGATGAAGTGCTGTAAAAATCCTTTATCAATAATTATTTAACATTTGTAATTACAAACTTTTGCTTATGGCTTATTATATTAGAGGCTGAAAAACTTTTATTAATGACCCAGTGACATTTATAACTGCCTATAAATTCTAATAAAGAGTGGAACCTGCTAGTTATAACTTATTTTAAATTAGGTTTAAACTTATGAACGGCTCTTTCTTTGATCTACGTCTGATCACCATCTGGAAGAATTTTAGATGTGTACCTTTTTAGAAATCAGATGGCACACAATTCAGTCCTCTTGAATATTCAAGTGAGACTTACATCAGTAGTTGTTGCCAAAAACCTATGAAACCAAATGAATATAAACTAAATATTACATGGTTTTGTCCGAGCAATGTGATTGATTTAAGACGTGTTCCAGCTCTGCCCATTACTCCCACAGAGCATGGCTTTCCAACCTGGAATGTAAATACATTACTTTTCCTACTGGAATGTGCGCAGCACACCAGATGGTGTCCAGTTGTGACTTAGGTGCATACTATGTGTCTTGTGTGTGTATGTGCACTCAAATCTGGGTGTTTATACAAGAGATAGTTTTCATCAGAGCAATCTGATTGGTCAAACACGTGTCCCAGATATGCCGCTAATGCCTGCTAGTTGAATTTTATTGGCTGCTCTGTCAGCTCTTATAATCAAAGAGCTAGTTAAGAGATGTTCTCGCTTCCTACTGTTTTAAAAAAAAACGTTTTTTTAAAGTTCACTTTTTTTGTCATCACTACACATTGGTAGTCTATTTATTAAAACCCCACTTTAGTATTTCCCTCTTTCTGTTTTCTTCTATTGTAGGGATTTCTGGCCTATGTGTGTCTCTGTGTGTGTGACCCCTGCCAACCCCTACATCACTGGCTTATGGCTTAAAGTGTCAGAGGTGGTTTTTATCACAATGAGCCTTTCATTCACTCCCGAAATCCTCTTGTCCTTTACTCCCCGTCCCCTCTTTCCTCTCTTCCCTCCTTTTAAACCACAACAAAGTACTGTTTCTGCAGTTTTTATTGATGAAATCACTGTGCTTTTGTGTTTTGTATATACTTACATGGAATGATGTAAAATTGGCAGGTTGTTGTACTGTCATTAGGGGGATGCAGATAATAAGTGGAACCCCAGAAAGACCAGTGTTATGTTTCTCAGTTTGGTTGCTGTGACACCACGCAGCAGAGACCAAGTGAATGTAAAATGTAAATGCTCCGTACTTGTATAGCGCCTTTCTAGTCTTTTCGACTACTCAAAGCGCTTTTACACTACTTCTGCATTCACC
>JAPMOB010223228.1:0-22926 GCA_029875015.1 Lepomis gibbosus | reverse complement strand
GGCATGCCAGGTGTTTGGTAATTTAAATATTGTTTTCATATGATTGCTAAGGAGCGGATGCTTGCGTGTTGCTAGGTGGTTTGAATGTCTGAGCTCCATACAGAGAGGCTGAGAGAGGGGTTGGGTTGAAAGAGAAGCAGGATCTGCGCTGTGATGCATTAGCTGCAGCCGAAACTACAGCTATTCTTCCTGGACACAAAACTCTAAACAGTTTAGTACAAAATTACAGAAAATAACACACACTAACACAACCAAGACAATACAACCATACACAATCACAATACAACACACTACACAGCCCAGCTCTCCTCAATAAAAAATCTCTTATTAGAACAAACAGAAAAAATACGGTGGCCAGAAAAGGACAAAGAGACACATAAGGATAAGGACATAAAGACCAACGCTTTCTTTATTTGCTCAGATTCTAATGAGAGTTCACAGCTATGCTAGCAGCTCTGAGGCTGCACCTGATGAAAAGTCAGAGGATGACCAAAGTCAATACGCTTCATTCTTTGTGCATCAGATTTTATGGCAATCAAACCAACAGTTAGGTTTCATTCTGGATCAAAGTGTTGGACCAACCCAAATCCCTGTTTCAGATCCAGAAGCTCTGCAACAAGAAGCTCAGAGTATTCACAGCTTTATGAGAAGTGGCAGTATTAGTGATTTTTGTAGTGGCAGCACTAGAAGGACTGGGAGTGTAGCAATAGAAGCAGTGACAGTATAGATAATAGAAATAATAGTAGTGTAGTAATATTATCACCGGTAGTGTTTGTATTGATGGTGTCGTGAACGTTCCCTCCCAGGACCCCCGTTCGTAAACGCCATCATCCGTAAATGTTTTGACGAGCACCATGCCGACATCGGCGGGATGTAACGAGGCCAAGGGACCAACTCAGGACAGGATTCTGTAAAGAGACTATACTCTAAAATCTGCTATGACACGAGTAAAGTTGACTCGTCTTGCCTGAGTCGAGCTTGAGTTATTCTCCAGTTAAACCTTCTAGCGGTGAATCAACACGTATATTTGTATATTTTCACTCAGTGTAAACGTCTTTGTGGCTTTGCCTCAGTTTGTTCCTCCCAGGCACCTGTTGTTCTGCAGGGTGACTCTGGGAAAGTGTTCAATGCATTTCTTTATAAAGTAGACAGAGCAGATGCAAAGCTCACAGGTTTCTAGCCAGGACTAATTTGTAACCCCTGTCCCTGCAGTAATAATAATAATAATGAAGATGATGATGATGTCCTCCCCCCTGCCGGCTCAGCAGTGATTAAGTGACCTTTCTGTCGGGTCACTTCTCTTCTCTATACTTAAAATAATTGCTTTGACTTCTTGGCTGTGGCGTGCTGCTGATGGATCAGTCGATTGAACGTGGTGACACTGGAAAAGAAGAAATACTTTGATCTTTTGCTTCTGACAAAAGTAACGCTCACATGTCGGCCTCGATTTTCATTTCCCTCAGTATTTCCTGCATGTTTACCTGTGTTGATAAATGCAGACGAGGAGGGCAGGTTCTTGACCGAATGTTGGTCTTTAGAAATGAAATATGTTCTGACTGTACGGCAGCACCTCATCACATTTTACATTACATACTTTTTTTTTGCCTCCGTCAAAGGAAGTCAACACTTCCTACACAGATGTTTTATGCGAGAGGTCTTTCATCAGCTTGAAGGCTAGAAGCTTTGTTTCTCTTTCTGTTTATGTGACTAACGTGGACATTCTTTTAAACTGGTTCAGGATTGAGCGAGTGCACAGGGCTGGAATTTAATCCTTGCAGGTAATTGCGGCCTGTCAAGGTACGTCCACTAAAGAGCCCGCTGACAGGCTCAGATTTTTATTACAAGAGCCTGACAACATGTGAGAATGGCTCCCTACAGAGAGACACCTTTTATTAAAGAGTAAGATCCTTTTTGTTTCAGCAGAAGCTGTCATCATATCACTCTCAGCAAAGACTCGCTTGATGAAAATAGCCTTTACCTCTTAATCACTTAGTTTGTGTTATTATGTGACTTTGAAGTTTTTAACCCTTTAAAATGAATAAATTCACCGACACGTAGGCACAAAAACATGGAAAAATACCAGTTACTCTTTAAACCTTTCCTCACATGGCAGGCTTTTAATGTGAAACATCTGCAGGAAGTGCTATTGAGCAAAGTGGAAGCAATAAGAAATTTAAGAATATATTTTAAAGAGCATTGCTGAAAGGAAATAATTCTAAAGTTTACAAAGAAATATTTTGTCTTTTAACTTGAACCACCCACATACCCTAAATGTACGGAAACACTGTGGTGTAATTCATGTTGATAGGCAGGTTCAGACTCGACCTTTGACCTTTGTAGGGCCGTCAGTTCTCCTTTGAAGGACAGATTGGTCTCCTACACAAAAGAGCAGCAGATAGCCGGTGTGTACGTGCAGAGTGCTGCTTATGCTCAGACGATTGGACATGTGATGTCTTCTGCCGAAACCAATAGCAGTTCACAAGTGGCTCTTCACAATCCAGCGTGAATAGATGTCCACTCAAGCAATCAGCGCTGCTATTATTGTGTGAAATTACATGCGGCAGTCGGCGTCAGAGCTGATAGCTGGAGAGCAGCAGGACTGGGAGCTGCTGGCTGCCGAACCGTGTCGCTTCATCACATTTACTGTCTTTCTGTCTCTTCCTGTTCAAATCCCTGAAAGTGATTCTGCTGGGAGGTCTGGCAGACAAAACCACATGACATCATTCTAAACGTTTGTTTGGGTTATTTGCTTTCTTGCTGAGAGTTAGATGAGAGGATCAATAACAAGACGTCTCTTCATATTTGGACGTTTGGAAAGAGAGGAGGAGGAAACTCAGGTGTTTCCTGTTCACAGTCTGTGGCTCTTGTGTTGCTCCGTGTGACCGTCTGCTCTTCGTTACTGTGTCTGGCCTTCGCCTTGAGTCTTTTGTTGTTACTGAGTGTCAGTGAACGCGTCTCCGCTGCCCACAGGCCTGCCCAGAGTACCTGATCACTTACCAGATCTTGAAGTCTGACGAGTCTGCAGATGGATGAGGAGGAAGAGGACGAGGAAGAGTGTAGGAGGCGGAAAACATTAAGAAATGCAGAGGAGTGCTCATCTCATCCCCTCAGCTGAGCCTCCGCATTACTGACTGCAAGCACAAAGAAGAACTTGATTGTACAAAATATAAACATGTTTTTTTTTTTTTACTGTTTTTCATTTATTTTATGTACTTTATTAACAATGTTTTGGGTCCCGACGTGATGTGACTGTTCATTAGTTTTGTGTTATTTTCATCAGATGAAACTTAATGAAATATATTCGTCATCGACCTTTTTTTCCGTGACTTAAATGAGACGAGACGGCAACATTAGCCATCTTTCCGTCTACTTGTCATCCAAATTTTAAGCATACTTTTGAAATGTCACAAAAAAGACATTGCTAAACCTGTAAATTTCCCATCAGCTGGTTTGCAGCGAATAAACCAGGCCGCTGCGAGCGTCGTTACGTCTGTAGCTGACAAGGCTGTAATAAACAAGACATCTGGGTTCCAAACAAGAAACTAAACCAGTCACATGAACCTGAGGGCCACTGATCTGATAAAAATGGAGAGAGGTCCTCAGAAAAGTGGTCAAGTTGCTACCAGCTAAGTTTCTGCACGTTATGGGAACATCCGGCGTTATGAGGAGTTTGGCATGCCTGCTGAGAATTGCATCTTCAGATAATGCTTTTAAACACTATAATATCCTTAGTGGGGTTCATCAATAGTGATAAGTGATTCAACGTATATATTTGATGAACGTTTAGAGTCGTTAATATTTTATTACACTCAGTAGAAGCAGCAGTCACTGAGATTCAGCAACAATATGCCGTGCTAACCCCGTTTGATCAGCGTGCAGAGCGAAGGATCTGAGGAGGACCTTGAAGAGGTGAACGCATAATTCGGCAGAACAGATGATGAAGGCTACCTGCTGATCTGCATCATCCTCTTTTCTCAGCACAAATGAGCGTTACGAGCCGCGAGGTGCAGGAAACTCTCTGCAGAAGCGTGCAGAACTCTGCACAATCGGGCGAGACAGCAGAAACAGACGTGAGTTACGTAGTTAAGTTCACTACGTCAGACCTTATTCAGAAAAAGTGTTTCCATCTCCTGTTTAGTGCATTAACTATTTTTCGACAAAAAACACCTCAAGCAAGCTTAAAAACTTTTTTGCAAAATTTTTTTTGGGGATTTTTATTTTACCGTTTCCATCAACCTTTTTTAACGTTGATAGAAACACATAAATTGTCCTCAGACGCTGACTGTAACTATGCTAACATGCAGTATTGTTGATGAAAAATGAGACTAAAATGTCATTCATAAAATAAAAACGTTAATAAAATCTTTCTTTTTGTCAGTATGAGACAAAATATTACAGGCAATATTTTCTCCCTCTAAATTTTCACTTGAACAGTTTGTGCATTCAGCTGTGTTCATTTCTTCCTCTGCTGTGAACGCTGGCCGACCGGGGCGACGCCTGGTGGGCGAGGGAAACGTAACTGTGGAGGAAGCGAACTCTGGTGATGAACACAACATTTTAATTGTGGTTGTTTTTCTTTCTTGCTTTGCACTCTAAAAGTTTCAAAAAAAGTTGACGGCAAAGTTTCAAACGCTAAACGGGACAAAGAGCTTGTTGTTTTTATTCACCGAGTGAGCTTTGAAAGTCATTTCTAAGCTACAGGCTGGCAGAATGATCTCGATGTGGACGGCAACACGTAATTTTCACAGCGAAGTGAAATGAAAATGATCACCACATGTCACCACATCATGAACCGCCTTTTCAAATCCAGAGTGACTGGCTGTCCAGCAGGAGACACCCTGATGCTGAAAATGTCTGGTCCCCTCTGAAGAGAGCTTTCCAAAAACAACTGTGTTGCCTGGCAACACCCTAACGAGGTAAGGCTGTTGTGTTTACTTTATTTTTTGTACAGGCATGTTGGTTTATGAACCTTTGCAAATATGTCTTTCTGAATCAGCCTTAACGGATCAGCCAATCACCACGATCGGTGAGGAGCCCATAGTATTCCTCTCTGGGCTTCATGTAATGTAGGCAGAACAGCAAGAACCAAACGGTCGGTTGCTCCAACACACTGACCTGTGCTACCTTTCACTCTTACCCCCATCACATCGAATAAACAGCCTAAATTAGATGAAACCAGGAACAAACCATCAGTTTCTTTTCAATTATCTGAATCAATGTAGAATTCATCGATATATTTTTATTTTAGAGACGCAGTCAGTGGAAGAGGCTTTGCTAAAGTTTGTTTTCAGTCATTAATAAAACATACTTTATACATATAGTGATTACCTACATACGTGATATTTTTGTAACTGACTTACAACCACCCGAACAGTTGCATGGACAACAATTCAGAAACCCTGCAGAAAAGGAGCATTATGTCGCTGCAGTTTTCCTAAAACTGTATTTGCAAAGTAGATGGCAGATTTATTAATTTGTGTTTCTCCATATCTTTGCACAGCGAGGCTCCCAATTCTCGTGTCTAAATGAACGATACGGTAACTGAGAAGAAGAAGAAGAAGTTTTATTTATATAGCGCCTTTCCAGAGCTCAAGGTCGCTTCTGAGATCTGAGATCTTCTAATTAAAGTGCTGTTCAGCATTTGCAATAGTAATTTACCCATAGTTCCTTTCAGTCCAGTGTTGGTGCAGCATGGTCACTGTGCAGTGTCAGCACGATAACCCTGATTTAAACCCTGGATTTCTTTCTATTTTCTTCTCTGTTCTCAGAGTCTTAAAATACAGAGGAGGAAAAACAAAAAATGAATGTTGTGTGTGTGAATTTTCTCTGACTGTTCTACAGTTGTGATTTCTTTTCCTGTCATTTGTATTGTGAAGTTAATGGGCACTAATGGGGGCGCTTGGTGCACTGATGCATGGTGCCGTGGTGCTGGCAAGCTCTCCTCGTTTTGCCTGTGGTGGTGCAAACTGGGAGGGAACCAGCAGCTGACTGTGAAGGGTTTGAATCCACAGCGTGACAGTAAACATCTCACCGACTCTGCAAACGGATCTATGGAACAAAATGAAGCTTTTAAATTAAAAATATAAATATTTATGGAGAATAAAACATAAAAACAAACTCCTGACAGTGTGTTCACATGCTGAAAGGGTCATTAAAAGAAAGCATTCAACCATGAAGAGCATTAGATCCTCACAACATATGGGGGGAATGCAACATTTAGCATCTTGTAAAAAATGTTAATATTGAATTTTGCTGCGCCTCATGCTGTGAGGTAAAGAATTTGGAGACTCCAGCTGCCTTCTAACTCTGTAAATAACTATCAGCGGCTTCAAGTTTGGACTTAAGAACCAAAGCTCTTTGATGTTTCTGTCTGGTTTAGAGAAATACCTGTCAAACTGAACGGTCTACCCTCCGAAAGGAAAAGCTCACTTATTAAAATGCTGTTTTTCATCACTTATGTGGAGCTCAGACTCAGACTGACTGTTTGAGATTACTGGAGTCCAAAAAACTGGATCATTCAACTTTTACAGGAGGATCAACATATAATCGGACATGCTTTCTCTCCCTCCTTCCAGCCGAATTGAAGCATTGAGAGATAAAGTGAATATCAGGTGGTGGATCGAGCTCCTCTGAGGCAGCAGACCAAAGAAAACCTGTCTGCCTGAACATAAAGCTTGTCATGAGAAGATGCTGCAGTGCTGAGTTTCTCCAAACTGAAGGTGTTGATGAAGTTTAGCTCTGTTTGACCATAAATGTTAAATATTTAAAAAGGTGTCTGAACTCAGTAAAGTTAAAGGGTAATGTCGGTATTTTTAATCCTGGGCCTTATTTTCACGTGCTGGTGTTGAAATGACATATAGGTTCAAAAAGTTTTGAATCTATGCAGCAGGGGCTTCAGCCGGCAGCTGAACTTGCCCAAACTCCTCTTCCTCGTTTCCACCTGTGTTTTCCTGCATCAACTTTAATTTATTTTAATCTTAGCTGCAAATGAGAGAGACATAAACTCACCTCTGTCAGACTTTGCTCAGTCTGAACTGTGTTTTCTTCAGGCTTAGTTGTGCTAAACGCTATTGTCTGCATGCTAAATTTAGCGTGTCGGCATCAAGCTTAAATTACGGCTGAAGCTGACTTGATTGTGTTTGTTACGTTTTTATTAATGCAACAGACCAACTTCCCTCTCCAGAGCTACACCAGACTGAAGTTTGTTCTTCCTCATCATGGGCCAGATTTACTAACATCCCGAATAAAGAGCACTAAAGTGCGTGTACATTCTACACTGTTGAACGTACAATTTTAGTGCCTGTTATGGGTGATTTACTATTTAGTAGATGACAACAGGAGCAAACAGGTGGCCGTATTTAAATGAGGGTTTTGCATGTTTTAATGGTTTCCGCCATGAAGAGTCGGGAGGGAAAGCAGCCACAGCGTGAAAACCTGGGTTTTTTATTCAGTGCGCCCTGAGTATGTGGGAATCTAACCTGCCGTCCTGCCTCAGACTGCACTAAGTAATTAGGACAACACAACTGAAAAACGGCTTTGGGAAACGCCAGCAGAAACAGATACAGTCTGCTGGAATGACCCAGACGCGAGGAAATGCCTGCAGATCTTGCTTCATCCAGCCAGAGGGAACGACCACCGACCGTCCGCACGGTGCCTGGTCGCTCAGAGATCTCCTGGCCCTGTGATTTTCTCCATCCAGGGAGAAAATGAGATGAAACTTGTTGTTCTGGAGGTTTGATGCCTGTCGATGCTGGAAATGCGGCAGTGAATCCTTAACCTCCCCGAGGAGCTGAGGCTTAGTAACATCTTCAAAATCAGTTTTTGAAAGGTACATTTAAAATGAAGCATTCAGCTAGAGTTTGTCCAAAGTTTTATTTTACAGGTTTCATCCTCATTTACTGTATTTTATTTACTGTACTTTCATTTGCTGGATCTTGTAAAGCACAGTGGGGTTTTTTTAGGAGGAGAATAAAGTTTATTCTCCTATTTCACTGCATTAATGCACGTCAAAGCCGTTTCTGCAAAAGCAACATACAGATTCATGAGACACTGCAACAGAACATTCATATTAAATTATACTTTTATTCTTCTGTATGTTTTGATAAAAGCAGTTGTGAAATTTAGTTTGGACAGATCTGCTGAAGGCATTGATGGAAACACAGTTGGATCTGAGCAGCTTGTTGCTGAGCTGTTACATGCTGACATCTGTGATCGGCAGTCATCACATACAAACACTATCTTCTCCCGTCTGGTTGGTGATTTCGTTTCTGCAGATGAGAAGTGAAGGCCTGTCACTCAGGCTGACAGCAGCACAGATTGTTTTTGTTTTCATTTGATCCACGCTGGTTTGTCTTTTGGAAACAGCTGCTGTTTGTCACAATCCCAACCTGAACTAACCTGTTGAACTTTCGCCTCCTCTGTCTTTGTTCTTCTTTGTCATTTTTTGGGTCAGTCCATGTTGTTGTCTTTGTTGTTTTTGTTATTATTTGTCATTATCTGGCGGGCCTTGTTCAGACCACCAGAACAAATCTGTTTTTTCTGGCCAAACCTTAATCAGCTACCAGGTGGCGTCAGCTAATCTGTTAGGGTTCAGGGTTTAGGTGGCGATTGGGCCCGGGTCTGGAGCGACATGGCAGTTCTGTACCACGACGTTACAGTGCGATTGTTTGAAGATGATGGATCTTCATTTCTTACGCCTGTGTCACATGTCTGATCACTTGCATGAAACAATGCGGTCAGTCAGAACAAAGCCATCACGTGTGATATACAGGACTGTCAAGCTCTGCCTGGGGCAGCTCAGAATCACACAGTGCTTTCTGGTCCAGGGATTTATATATTTCGGTGCTCTGAACATCCCAAGAGGATAAATGTGAGTCCTCAGAGTCTCCGTCTGTCTCTGTTGATCAACTGCACCGTCCTTGAAAGCCGATGCTGTGTGGAGGCAGTTGGACGGAGCTGAAGTGACTTCAGAAAGAGGCTCCAGCACAATCCCAGCCTTCTGCTCCTGGAGATGAAAGTGGAGTGTGTGTTAGAAACAGCTCTTAAGGCCGGTTGTGTTTGTTGTCTGATTTGCCGCCTGACCTTTGACCTCACGGCTGCAACGCCGCTTCTACGAGCGGAACAAAAGCTTCAAACAGTGAGAGGCGGGTGACCGTCTGCAGGAGACACTCACTGCTGCACTCCATGCAGAGGAAAATGGATCCGTGGGAGAGACTTTCTCTGTGTGCGAATCTGTTCGCCTGGAAGGAGGAGAGGGGAGTCAAGGCAACGGGCGTTAAACTAAATGAGACGTCCCTGCTTCAGAGCCAGATCAGTTAAATGTGATGTGTGGCACAGCTGCATCTTCTCTGCTTTGTTACAGCGTCTGTTTCATGAAGTCTGCCAGATGAGCACAGCAGTGTTCAGAACAAATTACATATTTACCTTTAATTCAATTCACAATGTGGCGAAATATCTGAGCTGAAGAAGCAACAAACCCAGATGCTTTTACAGCGTCTTCATCAGCTAGAAGTATTCAGATCCTTTAGTAAAAGTACTAATACCACCCTGTAAAGTACTGTTACAAGTTAAAGTACTGCATTGGAAATGTTATTTAAGTCTGTAAGTAAATTCAGACTTCATAAGTACATAATTCATAAAACTTAAAATATTAAAAGTACTCCTCCTCTGACTGTTGCCATTATTATTCCTCATGCATCCATGTAAATGCAGCATTTTGCTGCTGTAGTTGTTGAGCTGGAGCTCATTTTTAACTATTTTGTGTTTTCATTCTGGATCCATCTGTTTGTTATTTTCCCCATTAATTGATTAATTTGTAGTTTTTTTGTAGTTTGGAATGCCGTCACAGTTAGCCAGAGCCCAAAGTGATGTGTTCACAGCGCTTGTTTTGTCCGACCAACAGTCCGAAGCTCAAAGTTATTAACATTCAGATTAGTAAAATAATGAGAGAAAGCAGCAAATCTTCCCATTTGTGAAGCTGAACCATGAAATGCTTTTGCATAAAAAAATGACCAGTCGGAGCCTCGAGATGTAAAATCAATGTAACCTGGTAGATTGAGCTCCTCCGCCCGTAGAAATTCTGTCTGGCTTTAAGTTTATCGTTCTGAAAAGTCATTTTTGATCACAGTGCTTCTCCACTTGGTGTAAAGTTGCTCTTAAAGTGAGAAGATGCTGCAGTGCTGAGTTTCTCCAAACTGAAGCTATTGATGAAGCTGAGCTCTGTTTGGCCATAAATGTTAAATATTTAAAAAGGTGTTCACAGTGAAGTTAAACAGGGAAAATGCCCAAAATGAATCAGGAAAAACACCAAGATGCATAATTCTGGTCTCCTCTGAAAGGTAAGAAGCTGAGGAATGTGAATCAACTGTAAATGAACCTTTTTTCTATTAAAGAGTAAATGGAGATGCAATAAAGGAAAATATGATATTTTCATCCTCGCCTGGTATAATATCTGTATTTTAAAGGCAATATCACCATTAAAACAACCAAATATCTTCTAATACACCTGGAATACAACTGTAACTGTAAATTTGATGAATAGAAACTAATATACAGTTTATACACAGTTTTTTTTAAATATACCAGGCAAATGTCTGTTTTCTGGGCATATTAACTGTTTATATGTTTATACGGTTCTTTTATTGGGATTTTCCTTCCAAACACTATTTCTCTCCACACAGTTCCAAATAACCTTGAAATATTGATAAAAACAGTGAATATATGTGACCCAAAGCATTCCCCTGCTCAATTCATTCTGGATTCTTTGAGTTCCCCGACCAACAGTCCAGATCTCAACATTATTAACAAACATTCAGATTAGTCAAATGATGAGAAGAAAGCAGCAAATCTTCACATTTGTGAAGCTGAAACCATGAAATGGTTTCGCATGAAAAATGACTAAAACGACCCAAATTGTCATTTTAAGCTGTACTTGTATGAAGTGTTGGGAAGTTTAATTTATGATGTGATGATATTTATAATCTCTTCATGGGTTTTGTGGGTAAAAATCTGACTGTAAAGTGACTGAAGCTGTGGGATCATTATAGTGAAGGAGAAGAACGATATCTCCCTCTGAGCTGTGAAGTAGAAAGTGAAATGAAAAGAAAATACTCAGGTTCAGGTTCCTCAAAGAGTAAATGTACTCAGTTACTGTCCACCGCTGCCAGTTTCACACCTGTGGAAGATTTTGGAGCAACATGCAAGACAATGTTCTCCAGCAACATCTCCCTAAGACCAGATGACGAATTTAAACTCATCTTCAGATCTGTGCAGTGACATATGTCTGTCCTTTTGTTTTGTGTTTGCTCCAAAAGGCAACGAACATCTGATAACAACAGGAAATATAAAACTCTGCTCTCTGCTCGACTGACTCACTGAAAACGGCATCAGTTTAAATGTAATTTGTCTGGTCTGTTTTTATAGATCACAGCCTTTGTTTGGGAAGTGGCGTCCGCACGTTTAGTTTTAGATTTTCATTTGAGATGAATACGATTCAATAAATATAACAGTTGTATTGTCTATCAGAAAAGAGCATTTTGTTGTTGAACACAATAAAACCTTTGGGCTGCGTTGTTCACCTGTGACATGCAGTTTCTGAATTTAAAAATCCCACATGTTAATCAGCAAAGTCACAGAACTCACAGTTGAGAGAAAGGTCCCCCCATCGGGCAGCAAAGGGTGTTTCACACCTTCAACAAGCCGGCATCGGCTCCGCCCTCACTGGTTGCGGATTGCACTCAATGTGGCGGACCCTCCTCATGAACGTGCGAGCGGAGTGCAGTGTGGAGAAGCTCCCTGCGAACCTGAAACAGCTGGAGCAGCTCGCTTGTGGGCCAAAATACCTGTGGAGGTGCAGAAGTCTCGTTGAGAGTTACAGAAATCGCTTGAGTGCAACAAAATATTAAGTTCAGGATCATTTCTGTCCAGGCCAGTTTGATTACTTTGTTTTTTAAAAATGATCCTGTTCAACCACAATTCATAAGCAGGATTAGGGTCGTCGGGTCGAAATCAACTCGGACCAGAGTTGAGGAATGTGGACTGGTAGCCGGAGAGGTGCCAGTTCGCCTCTTGGGCGCTGCCGAAGGAGGTAATGAGCAAGCCCCCCGAACCCCCAACTGCTCAGGGCGCCGCAGCGAGTGGCAGCGAAAAGGCCAGTTCATTTCCAGTAACTTTTTATTTATTACTTTTGTCCGTCTCAAGTTATTTCAGGGACCACTGTGGGTTTTTGGTTCCAAAAACTTTGTGCACGTCTGTATCTGTGTGTTTAGCTGCTTTTTACAGCAGACGCTCTGAGAGGGAACCAGAACGTGAAAGCTGGAGATAGTGAGTCGCTGTAATGTGCAGTCTGGCCTCAGTCCAACATGAAGAAGGTGAGGGCTGCTGCTCTCTCTCTCTCTCTCCTCGGCCTCTCGTCCCTCCACTGCTTCTGCTTTCTTGTCTCCTTCCACCACATGATGTTTCCTGTCACTGCTGCCGGCTGAAGCATCTGCGGCACGGATTCAAGACTTTCCGTACCTACGAGTCATTTTAACACCAACATGTGAAACTACAAAGAACCAGGGCTTTCTTATATTAAAACATTTAAATTCCAGCGTAGACACTGGAAGATTACAGACAGTCCGTCCAACTGTCTGCTGAAGTTACCCAGCGTGCTGTCAGATGGCAGAACTCCCCGTGGGATCACGCAGCAGCGCTGAATGTGAAAACTTAATTTCCCATGCAGAGACATCGTTTCTCTGGCTGTGACTTTCCTCCCTCTTTCATCCTTTCTGTCTGGCAGGAAACGGAATGCTAATCAGCTCTGACCTCTCCATCTGGAACGAGTCACAGCACTCCACCTGTTCCACCCAGGCCCGTGTTCACAAAGCATGCTGGGAAACGCTCTGTGTGCGTTTGTCCTTGGCCTGAAAGATCAGAAGCTCGTCGTCCCTTCAAAGTGACACTGAAACCTCTTCTTACTCTGCAAACTTTGCTCAAACTCTGCTCACACCACTGCACACGAAAACGATCAGTGCAGAAAACAGCGGCCTGAGCTGCTCGCCATCATAGATTAGCGTGTTAGCATGCTGCTATTTGCTGATTAGCGCTAAATACAAACTACAGCTGAGGCTGATGGGAAAGTCGTTAGTTTCGCTTACTTTACTACTTTATAAAACTTTAAATACCAAACACTTTTGACCAGATGGTGGCGCTAGAAGGAAAGTCAGAGGATTTAAGTTATTACAGGTCGTCCTGAGAGGAAGATGAACGTCTGAACCACACTTCATCATAAAACATCCACTATTTGGTGGACTGACTAACCAACAATGCAATCTGCACGTGTGTCTAAAAGTGCCAGCAGTAACGCTTTAATCACTCTGGTCTTGATGGACTCTCTTTTTACTCACTGTCATCAAATTTAAAATTCAGTCCTTTAACTTCTTGACTCACATTTGACTCCCCAGGTAGCAATTTCTGGTTGCTGGACTCCTTGTGAAAGCCGCACCAGAGTCAGCCCATGTTTTTAATTCAGTTTAGGTCAGTTTGACCTTATTGGCAGCGGAACAGATGTTTACATTGCCAACGCGTCACTTTTAACACACCTTTCACCCAGATTGTTTGTCTTTATAATAACAAACAGCTGTTTCATGTGCAGGATCGCCTCATTTTCTGTTTCACATTTCACGTGTTTTCTCGACAAAACATGGTTTGGAGACCAGCATCTGGTGACACAGCCGGTGTCAGCTCACGTAGTGTGAACGCCACAGCGACTTCAAGACTCCCGTCACAAGATGGCAAGCTGTGTTGTGTGAACAGCACAGAGAGTCGTGTAGTCTGCATGAGCCTTTAATGGATTTAGGTGGTTTGGGCAAAGAAAAGTCACCAAAGTCATTAAAACATATCTTCTAGCTAGACCTCAAACTTCAAGGTGGTTCGTCGAACAGTGTTATGTCACATTATCTAAGTCACATGACATTAAACATGCGGTTAACGTTGTGAAATAGTGGTAGTTTGGTTAGATTTAGAAAAACAGTACAGTTATATAACTTTAAAAAATGGCAAATAATGGCATCTTGTTGGTGAGCTGTTGACTTTTAGCAAACTAACTCACTGGATGAGTGATGAAATGCACCAATTCCATCTGATAATGTTTGAGTTTAAAGATGCTCTCCTGTTCGTTTTAGCTCTTTGGACCTCCAACATGGCCGCCTGTCTTTAGCTAATAAAAGCTGGAGCTGCAGCAGCACGCCATGTTGGCGTTTGTTAGGTTTTGCTTGTTGATAAAACCTCTCTGAGAAGGAAGAACCTTCGACGTGGCCCCGGAGCAGACAGGGACAGGGACATTTCCCACGCTCACTGTTGGACCTTCACAGCACAATTCAATCTGAGTGGACACAAACACTTGAAAGTCCCATCGCTTGTTCAGCTTAATGTTTTATTTGGCTCGACAGCAGATGGACGAGCTCTCCAACAGAAACAGCCTGCAATTACCTGAAGGGCCAATTAAGCACTGAAACTAATGATGTAATTGTTATTAATTATCCTTGCACGTCCATCTTTAACATATCAAAGGCAGGCTCGGTGACTGAGCGAACCTGAAAGCTCACATCAAACGACCGCGGTTCAAAATGTCACTCGATCTCTGAATAAATTAGTCAAACTTCTGGATTTCACTGCTGCTGTTGTTAAACACTGTACAATTAATCTGTGAGCATTTAGTCCATTTGTGAGTTAACAATCGTGTGTGAGAAAGAGATGAATAAGAGTATTTTTACAACATTTATGTCAAATACACTGAACTTGTTTAAGTTTCAAAGTCTCAAGGTTGTTTTTTAGTCGGTTGAACTTTTTAAAACTTGTTTCAAGTTCATACTTTGAGCTAAAATAAATATTTTCACTTTAACAATGCAAGAAAACTTTTCTAACCAACATCCGTTTCTGCATTATTCTAACTCCCAGTTAAACAAGTTAACCACATTTATACCACTTTACATTTTAAAGTTCGTAGTTTAATTTACAAGGCTGACTCATCTGCAGTGTAGAATTAGTTAATTATGTCGATGCTTCAACTTTGCCAGGGTTCAAAAAAGACCCAGCAACTATCTTTTTTCTCTTGTTCCCATGTGTGCACCCTTTTTTTCAACTGATAACTTTCATACCAAAGACAAAAATCAAAACAATGAATTAATGCAAGTTTAACCTTGAAAACTCGTTCAGTAGAGTTCAAACTCAAAAACTTCTCAGAGCTCCTTGAGTTCAAAAGAAGAAGTAAGTGGACATAACTGAATAGGGCAGGTATTGGTTTCAGTGTGTGCAAATTAAAGTTAATAAATAATGAAATTAATATTCAATGTAATTATTATGAGATGCATCAGACAAAACTCTTCACATGTATAAATCAAAAACTTCATAACTTATTTTGTGCCACCAAAGCTCCTGGTGTCCTTATACAGTATATTAGTCTTTTTGTCAAATCCCATTAAAAAACCAAGAGCTTTTCTGTCTGTGGCTCTCTTATCCGTAAATCTTTAAAAACATTTTGAACTCATTGGGCGTCTGAAAATCCTTTCAAGGAAACAGTCTGATGAAGAACAACATCACTCTCTGGTACATAAATCCACCGTTTTCCTTTCAGGGCTCTCAAGAAGACAAAAACGTTGAGAGCAGCGGATTTAGATCATTTTGGGACCATCAGCTGGAAGTCGGAGGTCACCCGCTGACCTCTGCTCCCTGGTGCATGATGAGCAGGGGGGCAGGATGAATAGGGAGGCAGAGAGCTGAACAGGGACCCTGCATCATGCCAGTAGTGTATTCGCTGTTTCAGAGCTGCTCACAGGTCCTGGATTTGACCCGGAATAACATAACAGTCTGTGGGTCCGGATGAGTTAAAGGGAATCATGTCTAAAGAAATCTCCGCCTCGCACTCGTACTGCAGGATGGCGGGCAGCAGTAAGTTACTGTGGTTGCGGGAATCAACTGAAATCATAGAAACTTTGTCGAAGTTCTGGTCCAGATCTCCGCCTGTGTGGGGCGGCGGTGGCGGAGGGACGAGTCTCTGCGCGCCGGGTCCCGGCATGGCGCAGGGCTCCTTCTGCATGGTGGTGTCGTGGTGATAAGACACCAGCTCGTTGCTGAAGTCCACCGCCTCCACTGCGGAGGTGGAGCAGTATTTGTTACAGCCCAGGATGGTGGAGAAGGCCTTCCTGAAGTCCGCGTTGAAGGCGTAAATGACCGGGTTCAGGGACGAGTTGGCCCAGCCGAACCACACGAAGATGCTGAAGGTGGTGTCGCTGACGCACGGCGGCTCTCCGAGTTTGTCCAGGTCGCAGAAAGGCACCACGCAGTTCAGGACGAAAAACGGCAGCCAGCAGAACACAAACACTCCCATGATGATGGACAGAGTCTTTAAAACTTTCGTTTCTCTCTTAAATGACGTTTTCAGCGAGCTTTCGTCGTGCGTTGACGCGCGGTGGCGCTGGTTTTGCGCGCGGTGCCCTGCCGCTCTCTCCAAAGACGAGATCCGTCTGATTTGGGTTTGCGCGATGCGGAAAATGCGCGTGTATGTCCCCACCATGATCACCACGGGGATGTAGAAGCTGATGAGGGACGAGGAGATGGCGTAAGTCCGGTTCAGGCTGGCGTTGCAGTCGTCCGGGTTGTCAGCTGTCAAGTTGTCCGCGTCCGCGCGGTGCCAGTTGAGCTGCACGGGGATGAAGGAGATGAGGATGGAGAGAGTCCACGCGACAGCGATCATCAGGAAGGCGAACCTGCGCGTCATTTTGCGCTCGTACTTGAAGGGGCTGGAGATGGCCCAGTAGCGGTCCATGCTGATGATGCACAGGTTGAGGATGGACGCGGTGGAGCACATGATGTCGAAGGCGACCCAGGTGTCGCAGAAGCGGCCGAAGAGCCAGATACCGGCGACCTCGGACACCGCCCTCCAGGGCATCACCAGCACGGCCACGAACAGGTCGGACACCGCCAGAGAGATGACGAAGGAGTTGGTGACTTTGGAGCGCAGGTGGCGGAATTTGATGACCGCGGCGCACACCAGAGTGTTACCAAGCAGGGTGGACACGATCAGGACGCACAGGACGCAGCCGGTCAGCGCGCGGAGACTGAGACCTCGACCGGGCCCGGGGCTGTCCGCTCCCGCCGTGACCACCTGGTGCTGGCCCAGGTGCTCCGGGTTTTGGCTCTCATTATAAAATCTCTCCATGGGTATCCAGACTCACGCCCTCTGTGCCATATCCGTCCCCATCACACTGTCGCGTCCATCCTCTTTCCACCATCACCTGCAGCGCGTCTCCAAACTCTCTGCTTGTGTTTCCAACGCGCAGACGAAAAGAAAGACAGGGATCCTCCTGTCTCCAGAAACAGAGCCAGCTGAGAGGAAGACGGGAGACGCGCTCAGACCATCCGGTTTCTCTGCTGCTCACAGTGACTGAGGCTGCGGGTGGCGACAAAAGTCTATTTACTCTCTGCAGTCTGTTACATATTCACCTTCACGTAAAGACCATTACAACATGCTGAGCAGTCCGATCTATTTTTTCAATAATTCTAATAAAGAGTCAGAGCAAAGAGCTGCTACAGAGAAATAAAAGAGACCAGAGGAAAAGCTTCTTATTCTAATAATGAATCAGTGTTTCTGCAGTAACAATACGGAAATACTGATGAAGTGGAAACACCAAAGGAAATCAATAAAGAGGAAAAGGCTAACTTATTTAGCAAAGCAGTTCAAAACGCAGAACAACGGACCTGAGGTGGGACATTTCTGTTGTCAGGGGGAAGCAAGATCGAAAATCAACGTTTGGCAACTGAAAAAAGTCAAGGTTTTAAGACATTTAATTAATTAATCACTCTTTATTTTTCTTAGAAAGCTTGAACGTCCATAAAAAGGTATGAACTCTGCAGAATACGAAGGTCTGGGTCCAACTTCTTAAAGGTTTTGTGTTTGGCTCTCTGAGTTTTCCTTCAGGTCACAATGACACAGTAATCTGATACCTAACAAGACAAACATTTTACTGCCAACATGTCGACATGCTTTTAGTCAGAAATGTTAATGTTTCTGATGGTTGGATGTCTTAGTGAACGTCAGCACACAAACAGCAGCTGGAGAGGAAACTTTCTGCCCTCTAGTGGACAAATACTCTCATCACACCAACAGCAAATCACAAAGTCTGATTTTATTATTATTGGGACAATTTGTTTGTATCCTGAGACATTGCCCAGATCTAAATACGAACAAATCTTTTTTCTGCACCGTGTTTCTACGTGGGACAGAAATTAAATATGGCAAGCAAAGTTTATTTGTACAGCACATTTCAACAACAAGGTGCTTTACATAAAACATAAAAGAATTACAGGGAAACTGAAAATGAAACACATTAAAATATATTTTTAAGAGAGTGAAAGGGAAATAAAAACAGGGTAAGACAGGACAGTAAAAGTCACAGTACGATATTAATCTACAGCCTTTCATGTGATCTAATTAAAGGCAGCGGTAAAAAGAAAAGTCTTCAGTCTTGATTTAAAAGAACGGAGAGTTTCAGCAGACCTGCAGTTTGTTCCAGATATACAGAGAATAAAAACTGAACGCTGCTTCTCCAGGTTTAGTTTCGACTCTGGGGACAGAAAGCAGACCTGATCCCAAACCACCTGAGAGGTCCGGATGGTTCATAACGTAGCAGAAGATCAGAAACCATTCTGTGCTTCGTAAACCAACAGCAGGATTTTAAAACCAGTGTAAAGACCTTAGAAGTGGAGTGATGTGATCTGCTTTGTTCTGAATCAGCTGCAGCTGTGTTCTCATGCCAGACCTCTAGAGGGCCTCCTTCTCCCTTAGTAGTGACGCCTCTGCTGAGGACGCTCCACACATGACCTCTACAGAGTCTCATAGTGTTGTATGTTGGCATTGGGCACCTTGTTGGCTAAAAAGGCTTTTTAGTTTGTAAAATCTGAAGGGAGAAGAAAGAGAGATGGTGTCTGTTCATTATTCTTCACAGTTTCTATCAGAATCAGGTTTATTTTCAGGTACATTTTCACACACGAGGAATCTGCCTCAGTACAAATTGGTGCTTAAAGTGCACATGAACCTAAATAGAGATATAAATATTTAAAAGTAAGCAGATCAAAAAATGTGCAAGTATACAAAAATTACAATAATACTATAATACAAGTGTGTGCAGAAAGTCACATCATCAGCATAAAGCACAGAGCTTCACAAACTGATTTGTGATGCAGGGNGGGCAGCGGAGGAGATCGAGCTGGAGCGTGCTCTACAGTAAGAGCAGGTGACGGGCGATGCAAGAGAGTCTCTGCCGGAAAGAGAAACAGAAGGGGCCCTGCCTGGAGAAACCAACAACGATGAACAATGTGGAGCCGTGCGACTCGGCAGCCCCAGACGGGATTACAGAACCAGACGCACGACCTCCACACTGTAAAGGATCTAGTGTTTGCATATGTTTAAAAACTGTAAATCACAAGAAGCTCATGTACAGTTCAGTGATGGCTCGGTACGGCTAATTCGGCTACCTGCCAGATCACAGTCACACTGGGGAAGATGGCGCTTCTGTTTTTGGCCCCGTTATTAAACCAAATGTAAAAGATTCAGCTGTTATTTTATTGATTCTGTGGGTTTGATCGGTCCCATTTTTAATAACCTTGGGCCTTGTTAAAAAAATGTAGCTTTTTCTACTTGCAGAAATATTTAGTGTTTTGGTTATGATTAGATTAGAAAACTTTAATCGTCCTCCACGTCTGAGCTGTCGGCCTCTAGAGGAACTACTAAGTGTCCTAAAGACACTGCGGAGTAGACGGCTACAGGATCCTTGACATGCTTTGGTTTGGCTCTCCAGGGGGTTCAGGGGCTGCTCAACTATGGTGAGTGGAAATGGATGGAGACATGATTTAACAGGTTAGTCCTTCAGAGTCCTTCATGCTGGCGGTCTGGGAGGAAACAGGAGACAGAGAAGGTTAGTGGCGTTTGAAACAGAAAGAGTAATGAAGGTGAGCCGGCGTCTTCTCGTCACCTCCTCAAACGTGGTGACCTTTTTCAGAATCAAAACACCGGCTCGCCCACGCAAAGGCAGCGGGATCAGAAAAAAATAATAAATATAATCACACCCATAATTCAACACGGCGTGCCGCCAGCTTCACTTTGCCTGTAGGTCTGCTTTAGAGGCCGACTCGGCGGATGACGTGTTTTCTGCTTTCTGTGCTGGTGATGTGCAGCTGGAAGAAGATCTCAGATCCTTTACGTCTATAAAAGGAGAAATTTCTTCGTTTCAAATTTCTGAATTCAAATTCTTACTTACGTTGAAGTACAGAAGCTCCATCAGGGCGAAAAGTACTCAGTCTGCAGAAGGACACCTTTAATGTGTCCATTAAAAACATGGAGCCAGTTTCAGATGTAGCGGTGCAGTACTCGTTTACACATATCCTGTTGTGGGGAAAGTGGCACTAAACATGGCAGATAAATGTAGTGGAGTAGCATTAAATTGAAATTCTCTAGAAAAGTACAAGTACTTCGAGCAGCGGTGACGTGCAGACCCAGAACCCTGAAGCTGGCGGCTCCACCTCGGCGCCTTTAATCCAGAGAGGCTGCAGAAATCCCGGATTAGCTCTTTAGTCAGTGTTGAGTTCTGTACTTGTAAGTACGACCTTGGGGTACATGTACTTCACTTGAGTGTTTTCTTCTTTCTATTTCTCCTCCGTCACGTCTCAGACAGAGATATTCACTACATTTATCCGACAGCTTCAGTTTCTTTACACATCAGTTTATAAAAAATGAGGTTATAAAGTACTCAGGTTATACAAGTCCAGCTGAAACCTTTAGTCGATTAATCAGTTGGCAGAACATGAAGATTTGCTGCTTTTCCTCTGAAACTCTGTAATGATGTGATGTTTGTCGGTAACTTTGGGCTCTGGCAAACTGTGACGGCAGAATCTTTACAAACAAACAATTCATGGAGGAAATAATCAGCAGACTGATCCAGAATGAAAAGAATCATCAGCTGCACATGAGGAGGAATAATAATCTGACGATGGAACAATCACAGGCGACATTTTACTGCACTGACTTCAATGCAGGACTTGTACTTGCATTTGTCCAGCGTGGTATTAGTACTTTTGTAAAGGACACTTGGTTGTATTTAGAGGTAAGATAAGACTAAGAGATAAGTCAAGTTGACTTACTACTACAGAATAAAAAGAAAAAAAAGACTCATTTATGTCTCTAAGTCTTTTTTTACTTTCACTTATGTAAACTATATTATTGTAAATTTTATATTTTCTAACCTACCTCACGCGTGTTTTTGTTTTTTAAATTTCACATTTGATACTATTTTTTTATGGTTGTTTTTTATTTATTTTTTATTTGATTTTATTTTTTGTCTATTAATATACACACACTCACACACACATTTACAGTTTATTCATTTATTTTATTTTAATTATTATTTTATTTTTTACACACGTGCTAACATACTGTTTTATTTTTATTTTTTAATATGTATTTATTTTTACTTTTTACACACACTTCTCCTGTTTTATTTACTTTATTTAATTACCTGTATGAAATGAATTGTTATTTGTAGCTTGGCAACATTGTTGTTTCACAGTCATGCCAATAAAGCTGAATTGAACTGTGTGGGCCAAATAAATGTCCAAATAAAATGTGATTTTATTTTTTCTATCTGTTCTGAAATCTCGTTGATTCCACGTGAAGTGTTTCTGTGGAGGAAACAACGTGTGTTTATAGAAAAGACACGCTTCCGGTGAGGAAAGGGTTAACGCCTGTTTACAGCGTTGGGATGACGTCAGTGTCAGCTGTGCCTCACGCAAGCGCGGTCCGCGTGCACGCACGTGTGTGTGTGGATGATTCAGCAGCTCGTGCGGCAGCAGCAGCAGCAGCAGCTCGTGCTCTCTGCGCGCGACAGAAACGGATCTCAGGCTGAAAACAAAATGCTTTTATTCTGATATTTATTCTAAGAGCCAGCGAGTCCCTGCAGGTGAGATATATCCACAGGAGACCCCGTAGCGTTGTGCAGGTTGTGCAGGCCGGAAACACCGCAGCGGGACCGCCGCTTTGTCCCCGTCTCGGCTCCCGGCGGACCCGAGCAGCGTTTGTCAGGACCGTCACCGCCTGCTGAGCCTCTGCGGCTGGATTTAACTCAAACTCCCCCCGAGCCGCTTCCATCCGGACATTTCTGCTCCGACATTTCCGCGTTTTCACGCCTGATGCTCCGTCTCTCCGGCAGGTGAGCTTCCACTGACGCACGCACACATTTAACATTTTATCCTGGACTCACGTATCCGGTGAGGCAGAGACAGGTCCACCCGCAGCAGCTGCGACCCGCACGTGAACACCGAGGGTTAAAGATCTCCTGTGTGAAGATCAGAGATAAGGGCTTCATGTTGTTCTGTGGGACCTTTTCTAAATGTTCATAAACATATCTGAGATAAAGCTGAGTAAAGTCTTTAAATCCAGTTTTAGACAACAAACTATCAGCAGTTTCTGAAATCACACCACACTTCAGTGATCCGAGGTCACAAAGTCTCCTGTCAGACATTCAAAACATAAAGAGCAAACATTATATTAAAGAAAATAATTAGGGGTTGTGACAAAAATGGTGCTTTAAGTGAGAAGAAATTATTAATAAACAGTTGATTAATCCAGAATAGTTTAAATCAGTTAGTTTAATCACGACGTCTTCAGATGTCTCGGTTTGTCCAGACAAAAATCCAAAACCCAAAGATTTTAAATCTACAACAGAGAAAAGCAACAAATCGTCTGTTTTGAGAAGCTGGATTCAACACTTTTCTGCATTTTTTTCTTTATAAATGGAAAAACAGGTCAGTTTATGAGCTAGTTGTCTGTTGAGGTCAAAGACTTGAGCTGTCCGTCTGCAGCATCCTCAGCTGGACCCGTTTCACTCTGTGCCCCCC
>JAPMOB010223227.1:0-18225 GCA_029875015.1 Lepomis gibbosus | reverse complement strand
TCACCCATATTTTGTGGAATTGGAGGTTCTCATCCAAGAATTAGTCAGCAGGATATGCCTGAAGTCTGCAGCCAAAATCAATGAGCCAATTTTAATGCCAGGTTTTAAGCCTAAGTCTTCAACTGAGGTTTATAAAACTGGCATCAAGTTGGAGTTAAGTCTTTGAGTGGAAGGAATAAACCTGTTGTTGTTTTTTAGAGCTTAAGGCCATACAGATGGAGATGTCATTGATGTGGCTGGTTAGCCAGGGAGCCAGAGGGAGTGACACTGTTGTTTTTGTTTATCTTGCAGTATGGAGTCAGACCCAGTGTGCTTTAAGCTTCAGGCTCCCACTGTGCTGCATTAGGGCAAGATAGATGGGTATGAGGCAGGCGTAATTGTTAGTGAACTGGGCTGGCTGACAGGTCAGTCATGCAGAGCAATTTGTCTGGAGCCTGCCACCATTGTCAGCAGTTTCCACCTCCAAATGTTGGACAGATAAGGATGATACACCTTCAATGGTAACTCATTTTTTGTCACTATGCTACAAATATAGACACATTGACATGTTTAAGCTCAATGGTAAAAGTAAGCAAGTCAGAATCATTAACAAGCCAGAATATGAGCCAGTCAGTCAGTAAATGAGTAAACTGGTCAGACAGCCAACTGAGTGAAGCAGAGGGACATCCATGTTTGTGTTTATATTTGTCTATTACCAGTTCCAATAGTGTCCATCAACACATTACAGTAATTGGTTAGAAATGACAGTGTTCTGGATAGTATGCAGTCAGTCATTTATTTGTTTATACCAAATGTCGACTTTCCAAGACTGTTTGTACATGTTTTTACTTAATCTTAACAACATTTGACCTGTATCATTTACTGGCACGTTGATTGTTTGAACTGTGTAGTGGCAATTTTAACATATTTCATGTTCCAAGGTCACTTGGAACAGTGAACCAGTACTCTCGCAAGTCCAGGAGGAAAAGGAAAATGGCGAATCAGGATTTATATGAATATAGAAATCACAACAGCATGGCAGGTGAATCTTATCTAAGAGTTGTATAATGATCCAATGGTTTACTAATATTTACACAAATGTAAACATAATAATGTGGTCAAAAGCTTTGTTTCAATTAACATTTTACAAACTTCTCTACATCTTAGTACCATGTTGTAGCTTGATTCAAGCTTCATGCTATGCAGCAGAACATATATCATCGGAGTCAATCACATACATCACTAATTAGATTTGAAAAGTCTTATTGCAAGTTTATTGCATATCATATTATATCATATTGTATATACATTATGTTGATTGTGGTGGAAAGCATTGTTTTACACGTTGGTCCGTAATCTCCATAAGGATGCGACTGACGTAGCATTTGATTTACATCATTTTCATACTCCCAGAAACCATTCATGGAGCCCTGATTTAATGAGACGTTGCAAAGCTGATGGCTTTACAACTTCCTGGACCTGTGTAAAATATACAGTGGATTAGTGACCATAGATAAGAAGAAAATTTAATTAGTACATGACTCAAACCGATTTGGCTGGATTAGAACCACCAGTGGCCCCTAGGGATTAAATCTCAATGAGCCCCCAACACATCAGGGTTCCTTGGTGTTTCAGTTAATATTGTCTATGATTTCATGTTTTCATAACAACATTTATAGAATTTCCATGTGAAATAATGTGTACGAATAGAAGTTAAATACTGAATTTTTATTCTCTAGATAATAAGCCTATTCATCTTGTCTTTCAAAAAGCTCCTATCAATCAATAAACCAATAACAGCTCTCCAGAGGAACATTGTGTGGGTGTTAATCAGTTACTGTAAACACTTTCCCTTTACATATGGAGAGGACACACTAGCATGGTGGGCCTATAGGTGCACACCCAAGACACTCTGGTCTGCTGGTCGGTTAGGCAATATAGATAGTTTGACATTGGGGAATCAAACAAAGAATCTATCAGTAAATTACAGATCCAGTCATGCAGCCTGCTCAGTAAAACTAATGTGAACATCACAGTTCTGTTTAAAAATCCGTCTTTGAACAGTTTAGACAGACAGGGATAGGTGAAGTGCGACTGATGAGTCAGAAAACAAAGTCAACCTGGCAGACAGCAATTTCTCTTTTGTGTCGAATGAGAAATCCGATTCATTAGGCTTGTCAGATAGGGATACTGTGGCCAGTGAGCCAAGGCAATCAGCCAGACAGTCGCCAAAGTCAGTCAAGCAGAGGAAAATGAATTTAGGCTCCACATCTCCACTTTATAACCAACCAGTTACTGCTGATATCTGTAAGACTCGTGAACTGGACCTAGAATTATAATGGATGGGTTTCTGTGTGGTAAATATGTTTCTTTGGAAGAAATGGCAAATGTTGGCATTGGCAAAAGACAAATATTGGCAGTGGCAAATTAGGCATTCTGTTGCCTTAGTGTTAACTAGGGCTGTCCCCAACTAAGGATTTACATAGTCGAATCAGAATGATCCTGCCTATGGTCAACTGGTAGTCAAATCATGTGTGTTTTTGTGCTCGCCGATTGCGTACACACGGTAGCTCCGCTTCAGTCTTGAGAAGCTGCATAGCTGCATTCTCTATGCTTTCAACTTGTAAATTTCCTGTCAAACTGAGGCTTTTTGATGACCCTTTTCTCTCTCTCTCTCTCTCTCTCTCTCTTTCTCTCCCTCTCTCTCTCTCTCTCTCTCGCATGTCATTCAACAGCCTTGTGCAGAGTTTTGCGTGCGTGCTGTGCTGCCGACAACTGCATTGCACGTCACTGTTCCTCGCAGGTCTATTTCAATTAGCCGGCTGCTTAAAAACAATAAACTATTCTTTGTGTGGATCAGCAACGGTGATAAATTATCCGAAAGTCTGGACCCAAGTGGTAAACCGACACAAAAGTGGCATACCAAGGCAAGACTGAATGAGTGAAAAAGAATAAAACAATTTAAAAAGTAAGACATTTCCCTGACTCAAATATTCTTTGGAATGATGATGAGTTAGCTCCTTACTCTTCTGTCTATGGACTGTCAGAATGGGGCCAGGGCTGCAAGCCAGGTTTGGTTTATGTAGGGGCTCGGGCAACGCAGGCTAGTTGCCAGGTTGGTTTTGAGTGAATCAGAAGGGCACTCAGTCTTATTAAGCCAACGCAGCTCTTACTGTAAATGCAATGAGAGCTCAGTCTGGTTATTCAACCAGTAATTCAGACACAGCAGGGGCGGACACATAGACAGGCTTAGTAATGGCTGGTTAGACACAAGTATAGATGTTCTGACAGCTCTCTTATATGAAGAGGAAACACACTAATATTAAAATGCTAGAGGTGGTGGTGATGATTATAATGATAGGGATTCAAATATTGATCTTTAAACGGCAGCACTCTGGCAGAGCAAATAATGTTTGTTTAGTACGATGATATTGAAGAAAGATCTTGTTCGAAATTCTATTACACTGCTTGTCAGTGTGAAACAGGGCTGCTGTAAACACAACAGCAGTGTATTGCTCACACACTGGGAGATGACAGTCATTTTTCAAACCTTTTTTTGTTTTCCTCTCTTTCAAATGATTTGTGCACATATATGCTTGTATTTCCAATGGCTCTTTCGCTTGTAATGAAATGGCAAGAGCAATATGAGTAATTCCATGGCTAGATGTTTAAATAAATCTGAAATGTATTGCCTGCACCCACACTCTATTAAATATTTCAGTAGCTAACGTCGCCACTGGCACTTTAGCTTGTGCTTTATACAGAGGTTCGTAAGAACAGCACTGTGCCTGTTTCTGTCTTGTTTCCAGAGTCAAGGGATGGTACTCCATAAAGATGTTGCCATTGGAGTACATGGTGCGTACATTGTGCATTATGTAATGAATTAATAGCACTGAAAAAGTTTGATAGTCTGATATTATTTTAAGTGTTTCTCTGATTAGCTTAGCTTAGCACAATGTCAACACTCAGTTCTGAGTGACAGTAACGCCTACAAGTAGCTCTGCTGGTTACCTGAAAACCTCACGGTGATGACAACAATGCCTCCTCATATAAGTGTAAATGAGAGAGCACGCAGAGAGTGAATGCCCTGCAAGCTTGACAATCTCATTTTTAATTTCATTAATAGAAAATTAGAAATGTTTAATCTTCATCTGGATCAATATCTGACTTATTAGACACAGTGACAAAGTATGATAGGATTCACTAGCCTTCTTTTTCATTCAGTAACTTAAGTAGATCAAGAGAAATGCAAAATGCTTTAAAAAGTTACTGGATATATTCCTGGATCTGCACCAAAACTACGTACTTGTTCTTTGGCCTAACTTTCTACTAAATGCTGCTAACTACACAAACACAATTAAAATTAATTAATTAATTAATGAGGTTACTATTAGTTCAAAATCGTCATTGAATAACCTAAAATAAGTCCTTTATCTTCTAAATTATATTTAAAGTAAAACACATTTGGTTTGTTTATTTATTCTTGTTTTGATGTTTTATTTTTTTTCAGTCAGTTTAGTTTAATTGTAAAAACCCTGTAACTGAAAATTTCTAGATAAATAAGTATTTATCACAGGGTAGACTGTTGCTGTTGATATAAGTTGTTTACATGTAAACTGGTAACTCATACTCTGTGTCAGCTCTGTTTCCGCAAAGGTTAAATGTGCTTAAACTAACCTTCAATCCAGTGAGGATTATTCAGCAGACAGTTTGTGCAGCTCGTTTTTGGTGATCTGCTGTTCAAATAGTTTGTACTCAGCACAGGTAGGCTGGTGGTCCCTGTCCCTGAAACTGGCCAGAGAATATTAAAGAATATTAACAAGCTGCTTGCATGATTCGATTTGTTATATGGAATGATGAAAGGTTGTGTATGTGTGTGTGTGTGTGTATGTGTGCAGAACTTAAAACATATTATATAATGCATAATACATAATACATAATACATAATACATATAATACACAACAATCTCAAACAGAACCCATTTGTCCCAAGCTGCCACTTTTTGAAGTTTGTGAGGAGTGTGATTGGATACGTGCATAGGTATCACTGTCTCCAATTAAAGCTATTAAGGTCTGTCTAGCCATTCCATATACACTCTCTCTTACACTTGCACACCTCTTTCTCTCTCTTTCTCTACCTTACATACAAACACGATAAAGCCAAAGCAGAGGATCAAAGCTCGGTGCTCTAATGAAAAACAGATTTGCTATTTTTCAGTCTACTCATGCTCCTCATCCTTTCCTCCGAATGTGTTGTACTCCTGTCCTCCTCATACACACACACACACACACACACACACACACACACACACACACACACACTCACACACGCGCACACACATGTATGTGTATGTCACTGATATAGTTAACTGACAATCAGCTGTAGAATATCTAAGTAAGGGCACAGCCTTTATTTTAATTGGTGTGGTAGAATTATGCCATTAAATTCAACAGAGGCATGCTCTTGAGGACAGGTGGGGAATAATGTTTCATTTTGATTCAGAAATTGATTCAATTAATAAAATAGGCCACTATTTTCAGGCTGTTAGTCTAGTGAATGTGCCAAACCATCCACTCATGCTTTTAGATTATATGTTTAACATTTCAAAATTTAACATAACTGGCTGTTCAACTTGCACTAGTCTTCTTGATGAAGGTTATAGTTAGACTGAACAGATAAAGTTATTTACAGTACACCCCTTTTGGCAGCAGACATTTTGACATTTGTCAAAGCAGGAAAAGCACGGATGGAATTAATAATGCAAATGACAGCTGCATTCCATTTAGGTGAGCCAGCTCCAGTGCTCTGGTAGTTTGCATGTTCTCCCCGTGTCCGTGTGGGTTCTCTCCGGGTGCTCCGGCTTCCTCACACCATCCAAAGACATGCAGGCTAGGTTAATTGGTGTCTCTAAAATTGTCCTTAGGTGTGAATGTGAGTGTGAGTTGTTGTTTGTCTATGTGTAGGGCTGCGATGGACTGGCGACCTGTCCAGGGTGTACCCCGCCTTTGGATGGATGGATGGATGGATGGATGGATGGATGTTCCTCCCTGTAGATGAGTGGACAACACATCCTCTGCCATGTACTTGGAACACTGTTTGGATCCATTTCCTGTCACATCTTTCCATCTACTAGTATATTATGTAATATCTTGCTGTTATAGTATAATCAGGATACCTGTGAGTCGGCCTTGTGATGGGTTAAGAGCCCCTGCTCCACCTGACACACACCCTCACAAACAAATTAAATCACCTTTTGAGCTTTGTGCGCCTCTCGTCGTGCTTGTACTCCCACTAAGTGCAGCGACAATAGCAGCCCCGGCCTACTCTGGTTAAACAGCTGGGTAATTGCAGCCATCATTTATGTGAGTGGCTCATATTATAGCTGAGAGGCAATGTGGGTACGCTGTATGTGAGTTTGTGTTTGTTTAGTAACTTGCGCTTGTTGTTCAAAGTGGATGAATGGTGAGGATTAGTTCACTGCTATTAAGAGAGAAAGAGAGAGAGAGCGAATGAAAGAATGAGAGAGAGGTGGACAGTGCTACAATAAATGCTATAATAACTCTCTTTTCAAAAGCATCTCTTATCCCACTGTTACTCATATGACATCAGAGACACTGTTGAAAAGCTGTAGAAAAGTATAATAAAGCCTCTGCTGTTTGAATTTGTTCTATTATTGTTAAAATGTTACACATAATTGTTACAATTATTCTGCACAAAAAAATCCCCAGCTTTTAATTGTTTCTGTGATTGCTTAGATTCATATTCATGTTTCTGTTCAGCAGGGTGCAGCTCACATATTTCGGACAATTTTGTGAGACACAGCATTTTGTTTTTGTTAATTTACAATCATTTTGAGTTGAGGACATTTTGTAAAGATGAATAAACATTTTAGTGGCCTTTTGCATTGCAGCTACAGTATAAAAGTACACATTATGCCCCTGTGAGTACTATATTATTATATAATATGTAATGAATTGGCTGACTTCCATTGGCTATTTCAGTTATGGACAATTTACTTGGTAATTAATATTTTACTTAATTATATTTTAGGGACAATTTCTGACTTTTTTCTTACCAATTGGTTGCACATTTTTATTGGACAAATTATTGTGTAATTTGATATGTGCTCAAACATACTATACACAATCTTGTAGAGGTTTAGTAGAATTATATGAGAATGTACATATAAAAACCATTATTGCTCTTCATCCAATAACAAACAAAAGAAGATTTAGCGTCCATTCTGTAACTAATGAGGTTGGCTACTATAGCAACAGTGCTACAGGGAGAGGGCTGCTAATCAGCTGTGTCCTCGTTAAGATATGCTACATTTGTTGACGAATGTGTAATGAATCTCACCATTCTCCTGTGTCATGTACTTGAAAGTAAACATTGTGTCAGAAGAATAATAGAAGGCAATGTGCTGTGAAATGCTACAAAAATAAATCATCCCACTTTTGTTTTTCAGATAATATTCTCTCTCACTATGTGGGGAAAAACTAAGATGCTATTCCACTAAACCAGGACAAGAGAGAGAGGCAGCAAGACAAACTCTTCTTTTGAATCTGGCATCATTTGGATAAGGAATAACTGTTTAAGCACAAAAGAAAAAGTCACACAGACTTCCCACTCCTTTCCTTTTGAAAATATTTTCTTTGACTTCTGACCCTTGACATTTAGCCCTCAGTATGAGCAGTCTGGTAGGAAAGCTAGACCCTCGGAGGGTACAGTGGGGTGCAAAATGGAACACCTTTGCGTCCCGTGTCCTGAGGACCAAACCTGTGGAGTCCATGTTGGATTCGGCCATGACCGGCACTAGCTCACATGGGACCAGGCTGGCCCGTGTGTTATCTACAGTGGACCTGGTGTCGCTGGGTGTGGGTAGCTGCGTTGGGACAGGGATGTATGTGGTCTCTGGGCTGGTTGCCAAGGAGATGGCCGGTCCGGGGGTCATTGTGTCCTTCATTATCGCCGCTGTGGCCTCCATATTGTCAGGTGAGAGTGGAGCAAATGCACATACACATGCTGCATTTTGTGACTTTTTTCTGCTGTTAAACAGTCTTACTGTCTCTCAGTCTTTCACACATGCACACACACACACACCCACACACACACACACACACACACACACACACACACACACACACACACACACACACACACACACACACACACATACAGACACTCTAGGCTGACTAAAACACACTACAGGCCTCATTATAAAGGCAGCTGTCATTCTTATCACAATTACACTGATGTGATTTATATGAAGAGCCTTTTAATAACTATACAATAATAACAAGGGCAAAGACATTAAACTGGCAGAGCTATATAATATAAAAGGCACTCAAGGGATATTATAGTATTACATTAATGGTCCCATCAATACCTTCACTCAGCCTTTCACTTGGATGATAATGCAGTCACTGATATGTCTGTATTAATGTGTGTTGGTCTCCCCCTTCGTCCTATAGGAGTGTGTTATGCAGAGTTTGGCGTGCGGGTGCCTAAGACCACAGGTTCGGCCTACACATACAGCTATGTGACTGTGGGAGAGTGTGTGGCGTTTTTCATCGGCTGGAACTTAATTCTGGAGTATCTGATTGGCACGGCAGCAGGGGCGTCAGCCCTCAGCAGCATGGCAGACTCACTGGCCAATCACAGCATCAGCAACTTCATGATTTCACACATCGGAACTCTCAATGGCTTGGGTGAGTGGGGAAGGATGGGAGCCGGCTACCATCCATTACTTAAAAAGCTGGTTCATAGAGCCATAGAGTCATTCGTGACCAACACATCACTGGTATGCAATGCTGTCGGTGATACAGTAGAGTTAGTTTAAGGAACTCATGTTGTTTTGTGTAAAAAGTCACGAGAAGAAAACTAAGGACATTTACTATTTTAGTGTTAATAAATAGCAAATACAATATTTGGACAATGTTGCATCGCTGATATAAAGTGTTTCTTTTTACCAGGGAGAATGTATTCACTCTAGCACATTTTTGGATTGTTTGATTGTGCTAGAGTCCAGTTTTACAGTTTACAGCTTATCTGCTATCAGCTACAGTCTGTCTGTGGTATATCCAACATCAGTGTCTGTCAACATCAGTCAACAGTCAAGCAATGATTGCTTGAAAATCTAAAATCAGACAATCATCCAAGTGACCTCTGGAGAGAAAGTATCCCTTTTACTTCCCACACTCCACAAGTCAGAGTCAGCGTTGTTCTTGTGATTGTAGTTTAGTGTCCAGTACTTCCTGCTGTAGTGGCTTGACCCTAAGTTCTCCTGGTCTGAATGACAGCTTTGCCAGTGTAACGCAGATTAAATAAACTCTCACTTTGCTGTCATTCTGTATTCTTGCAGCAATGTAAAGCTCCTCCTTAGTGTCACGAACTGTCTTGTCAACATGACATAACATCTGTATCACAAGGAAAGATTTTGTATGACAATGACTCACCGAGCTAATGTATTTAAATGACAGTACATATTTGTATTTTCCTTACACTAATGAAAAATGAGAGTAACACCATTTGGGATCATCCAAAGTGAATCATTTTTTTCCATGGACCATCCAAACGATGCTTCACTGTTAATCTTATCTTAAATCATGCCATTATGGAAAGTAAAAGCAGCCTTAGCATCTTGGATTTCTAAATGATACATGCAACATAGTTTTCCAGATCATGAACCGTACCATGAGGGGAATGCCTGCTGATCTGGTGTTACACTAGATGGCTGTGTGTGCCAGCTGTGTCTATCGGATGACACCGCCCTGACAGTCTCTTCCTGTTGGACACTGACAAAGCAGTGGTAGTGGTCACATGATATGCAACATGGCCAGCTGTTCCACAACTAAATGGAAAGTTAATGTTTCCTGTTCTTGCTGGAGAGAACATGTGGAATTTAGCTGAAAATATGTCTCTTTATTTTCTGTGTGTGACCACCTGGGTATATTTATCTGAATTCCTGTGGAACATGTGCAGTGCTGATTTGAATTAAATATTAATTATTTACAAATTGTGTTACTCTGCATTCAATGTAACACTTTAGTGTGATTGACAGTTTACCTGACAAAAATAGTTTTGTTTCCCTTTTGGTGTTTCAAGAAAATTGACCAGATTTTGGGGAAGATGGCCTGATGGATATATTATGCTCACTGCTAACTCTTTAACATACACAGTGCTGTGTGATTGTACTGGCATTGTTTAAACTGGTTTTTAAATAGGCCATAGCGCTACAATGACAAGTTGACTTATTCTGTAGTACAATAATTTTTGACTTACCAAAGCTTTCATTTTGTGGCCTTCCAGAGCAGTTTGAATTTGCTCACTCGATTGATTTACAGTATTTAACCAGCTTAGATTTTTGGAAGCAAATTTGCATCACCCACCACCAGCAAGGTGCTTGCATATCATAGGTACACTTACAACTAAAATATCAATACAACTATAATATCTGTGTGTGCTAATCCAAATCTTATCCTCTAGGTAAAGGGGAGCAGTCATACCCAGACCTGCTGGCGCTGCTGATCGCACTGCTGGTGACAGTGATAGTTGCTTTGGGAGTGAAGAACTCTGTGGGCTTCAACAACGTGCTAAACGTCATCAACCTAATAGTGTGGGTTTTCATGATGATCGCCGGGCTTTTCTTTGTCAACGGAGAGAACTGGGACGAGGGAAGGTTCCTGCCCTTTGGCTGGTCGGGGGTATGCACACATATGCAAATACACACATGCAATCACAAGTCACAAGTAACAAAATAAAAAAGGGAAGTCAGAAAGGAAGATGTTTAGGTTGATTAAGACCTCTTCTGCTTATGTTCTCTATGTAAGCTTTCATTTCTCCTGCTTCTGTTTAGGTGATGCAGGGAGCAGCCACCTGTTTCTATGCCTTCATTGGATTTGACATCATTGCTACAACAGGAGAGGAGGCCAAGAGTCCCAACACCTCCATCCCCTATGCCATCACTGCCTCACTCATCACTTGCCTCACTGCTTACGTCTCTGTGAGTTACCTAGTGACCACAGACATAAACACGAACAATAAATACTTCATTTAATTTTTTTATTGGTTTTTTGGTATGTAAAGTATGAGGGGAGATAATGACATAGCTCACTGACTCAAATGTAAGAAAATACCATTTTAAATAAATAATTTGTGGGAAGACAGTAGTCTATAAATTTAAATCATTATTTAAATCAGTAAAGTTCAAGTTCATGTTTTGATCATTTTGTTCACACTGTTTTGTTAAATAATCCTTAATTTTAAAATAACTTTTTTTAAAAATTTTCATTGGTTATCTTTACTAACTTAAATTGTTACCCCAAACTTTGAGCAGTGTCTGACAGCAGGATAAAAAATCAAACATCAAGATTCTTCCCACTGCACTTCATCTGCATGGGTGTGTATCTCATCTCTGATCTTATTCAGCGTATTCTTATACGTATTCAGCTTGCACAGCTTACCAGACTTCTGACTTTGACACGTTGCTGGATGGTTGTTGCTATGGGTACCATGTAACAGCGGCCTATCAGGAAGAAGAATTTTTTCGGCATCGCCTGGGGCTAAGATTGCATAAACTTCAAAACTCCACTGCTTCTCTTTGAGTACCTCGTCTTTCTCCACATCAGCCCTATCTTGTGCTACAAAATCTATGTTCTCAGCTTCTCCTAATCGCCATCTTTCTTTGATCTGTCTCACTCAGTAGGCATCTTGAAATAATTTTTTTGTTCCCATCAGGATCCTCTGGATGCTGCAGTTCAAGATCCAGGAATCACATCAATCATTAAGCCCATTACATGTCATATATTTTATCTGGTGGCACTGGTTTTACTGTACACATGAATTAAACAATGTAGGACAGTCTAACTTCATTCGAAACTGTCACAATGTGTATGGTTCTTCCTTTAGTTTTTCCATGTTTTCCCAAAATTTTTTGGGAAACCCTCTATCATGGTGGGGAGTCACATGAATGGGCAAACTGAAAACTAACCGACAGCGAGCTACAGTGGGCACTGTAGAATGCAGTTTGCAGTCAGCTTTGGTCTCAAAACAAATATGTTTAACCATGATTTGTTGCAGGCTAGAATGGATGAAGGGTTAAAGGGCACTCGGTTACTAGGGGGAAACTGATCTCTCTACCTTCCTCTCTGTGAGGATTAATCTTTTTTTATTACTCTCTTTCTGCAATCTGTTCACGAAAATCCCTCTCTTTTGTAGCACTGTATCTGTGACAGATGGTCCTGCATAATTTCACACGTTAGACGCACGGTTCAAAATTGCACACACACTTACACACACAGTGAGATAGTAGGTTGACATGAACATTTTGCATGTGATGCTATGTGCGGTGTGCTGAACGCATTAGTTGTATAAAGCTATAGGATGTGAGAATGTTAAATATAATAACAGCATCTGTCAAATTATTCTGATGAGGTTAAGAAAATTATCCTAACACGAGGTCCATTTAGTAGCTGTTCGGGAACTTTTTATCATATTCAAATGCTTTTTATCATTTTTAAAAAAAGAATTCCTTTAAAAACTGGTGAGGCCTGCATTGGGGTCTGTGCATCTTTTTTAAACTACCACTAGGAGCACCAAAACCGAAACCATTAAAATTGACATAGTGGTTATAGATAAAATAGATCTATAAATATTTAATATTAATTAATTGATCATAAAACTCTTTTATTAATAGACTCTATGTTTGTATTCAATCCTCTTCCATCCAGGTTTCTGTGATCCTGACTCTGATGGTCCCCTACAATGAGATTGACGCAGACGCCCCGCTCATGGAGATGTTTGCTATGCATGGCTGTATGTTTGCAAAGTATATCGTCGCAGTGGGCTCCATAGCCGGACTCACTGTATCCCTCCTGGGGTCCCTGTTCCCCATGCCCAGGGTCATCTATGCCATGGCGGGGGATGGCCTGCTGTTTAAGTCAGTCCACACAGTTATTGAGTATTATTTATTTTTCATGTCAATCTAAATGACATGAGTCTAAATCTCCTAATTTTTTGTGTGTTTAGGTTCCTGGCCAATGTATCTTCCTACACAGAGACCCCTGCTGTTGCCTGTGTAGTGTCAGGCTTTCTGGCTGCCCTGCTGTCCCTCCTGGTCAGCCTTAGAGACCTCATAGAGATGATGTCCATAGGAACCCTGCTGGCCTATACCCTGGTGAGTGGTGGATGATGATGGTGTACACATCCATATAGACTGTATCGATACTTGCAGGGTGCTCACAGTTTAGCTCAGTGTAATACAGATATATTCTTAGTACTTAACCTTAAGTAACCTGTTACAAATAGTACAGGGCAGCCAGTAGACACACAGTATGCTACAATCTTTGTGAATAGAAACAAATGTAGATTTATTTTGTAGTTAACCCTGTTCTTCTTTAGTCTGACAGACTTTGAAGGAGTTCTCTATTTCACCAACAGTTTTTTTTCTGAATATATCAATCATACAGAGTTATAGCTGTAAACATACAACAAAATAGGGCAAATTAACATTACCAAAAGGTGATGGATCAAGTGCTATATGTCCATGATTAGATAAAACACACTTTTTTGTGACAATGGGGTCAAATCTTTCTGCTTTTAAAAGAAACTAATTCTTTCTTTTTCTGCAGGTAAGCCTGTGTGTTCTCCTATTGCGTTACCAGCCTGAGAGTGACATCCATGGTTTTGTGAACTTCCTCTCTGAGGAGCAAAACAACAAGAGGAAGGAAGGCGTTCTGGCTGAGTGCGAGAAAGATGCCTGTTCACCCACCAGTGAAGCAGATGAGTATGGAGATCCGCCCACTAACACCTGTGGAGCCAAAAACCTGCCGTCACTGGGTGACAATGAGATGCTGATAGGCAAACCAGATAAAAACGCCTACACTGCCAGCCACCCAAACTATGGCACAGTGGATATGACTACTGGCATTGAAGCAGAAGAGTCCGAGGGCGGGATGTCCCGGCGGTTGAAGAAGCTCATTGGTCCACGCTACTACACCCTGAGGATCCGATTGGGTCTTCCAGGAAAGATGGACAGGCCAACTCCAGGCACGGGGAAAACTGTCACTGTGTGTGTGCTGCTACTCTTCATCATCATCTTCGCTTTCTGCTCTTTCATCATCTTTGGTGAGAACACAGAAACAAATACAGACAGGAATTTTAGCATAGTGTAACAATAAATTAGTGGTTTATTTTTTTGTCTTGTTTCCTCTCTTTCCAGGTTCGAGCACTATTGGGGAGGGTCGTTGGTGGGCTTTGCTGCTATTAATTTTCTTCATCATCTTCATTGCCGTGCTTATCATCATCATCCTCCAGCAACCAGAGAACCCTAAGCGGCTGCCCTACATGGCACCCTGTGTGCCCTTTGTACCTGCTTCAGCCATGCTAGTCAACATCTACCTCATGCTTAAACTGTCTGCCATCACCTGGATACGATTTTCAATCTGGTGCCTCGTGGGTAAGCGACCACATCACTGAGTGACAATTTGTCTTGCATTTAGGGTTTGTGTCTTTTATTAACATATTTTAAGACAGCATTCATCATTTTTGGACAGATAGGAACTGACCATGTTTTCATCTGAAAGAATGAATCACCTCATTTAATCCTAAAAAAATGGAGTGATACATTTCATTACTCTTGAAATTACAAATTTTTTATTGACTCAGTGAGCCAGTAAAATCTAGTGCTTATTTTTCACTTTGATTTCCAACCTCATTTGTCTGTTCATTTGTATATGTCTGTGTGTGTGTACTTGTGTAAATGCTCTGTAGTCCAGTCCTGTCACTTCTTTGTAGTTGTTATTGCTTAAGTGTGGGGGGTGGGGCATTAGCTGGGGACTTGGCTTTGGACCTGGAGGGTCGGCAGGTTGTGTACAGCATGGACCACTGCCGAATGTGCCCCTGAGCAAGGCCCCGAACATCTAACTACTCCCCGGGTGCTGCACAATGGTTGCCCACTGCTCCAAATTTGGATGGGTTAAATGCAGAGAACTAACAAAATTTCCCTCTGCGATCAATAAAGTATGAATGCAGACTGTTGTGCAACAGAGCTGTTTTTGTTCGTACACGAACACGGGTGGACATCTGTGCAAATTTTTACTGTGTGGGTATGCTGTGTTCTTCTGACTCACTAAGAGCAGGATGAATTGTTTCTAAGTTGAAAAGAGAGTTTACTCTTTCTCTGCTTTTACATTTGTTTGGAGCCCTTAAAATAGTGCTGTAATAGTGCTAAAAACATTCTGTGGTTAGGTGTGCATATACGTAAATATTTGTTTGTGTGCCCCTTCAGGTGTGCTCATCTACTTTGGCTATGGCATGTGGAATAGCACGCTGGAGATCACGGCCAGAGAAAACGAGGTGCATGCCTCCACCTACCAGCGCTATGATCAAGGTGTGGACGAAGGCTTCTGTGGCTTTGACGACGATTTCTACCCGCCTACTACTGACCCCTGGGCTGCACCGGCTGGGGGATCAGGGATCACCCCGCCCCCTGAGGCAAAACCCGAAACTGATGGGACGCCATTGAAAGGTGGGGGCAGGACCATTGCCAATCACGGCCTCGCGGAGGAGGATCCAATGGATTTCTGAAGGGACTGACTTTGTGTTACCTGAATGTACTGCCTTGTCTGCTGCCTGGGGGAAGTGAGGGGAACTGTTGCGTGAGTGCATGAATGCTTGTGTGTGTGTGCGTGCTTGTGTATATCTCTGCATGTGTGCGTGGGTGTGTATTTGTTTGTGTGTAAAACCCTTGGGCTAGATAGTTTCTTGGCAGTGGAACGAGTTTCCATTCACCTTACTCTAACACGCTTGACTCCCCAGCTCACACAGCAAATGTCGACGTCAAGGTCATGAGTGTCTAGTCACAGTCACTTGTTATTCACTTACTGGAGTCCGCATCCCACACAAAGAAACTCCAGATAGAAAAATGCAGACATAGCAGGAGATAAAATATAATATGTCTCACTGCACTGTGAACCATGACATTGTGCATTGAGCAATCAGTTAACTGTTTATAAGTATGAATTTACGGGATACAGGAGAGGACAAAGTGATGAGCGAGGAACAGATGAATAAGCACCTCTCTTCCTGTTTCAGCATAGACAGACAGGAAAGTGAGATGACAGAATGCCAAGCCCAAGCTACATCCTATGTACAGGTCTGAATTTCTCTGCTCGTTTTATTTTCAAAAGACAGGAAAACAGCTATACACGCTCACAAAAACACATAACACTTTCTTTAAAATCCAAAACTACTTTATGTCTGTCTTTAAATATTTCCCCATAGCCCCTAACATCTAGCCCAAGGGATTCAGAGCTAGATCGGGAAGAAGGTGTTGATGTTTTCTGTCACAAATAGTACTTGGACTTTGCTTGCAATAGTGCCTTCATCTACTGTATGTGTATGTGAGTTTCTGATTATGTCTGTTTTTCTACTATAATTTTGCCTGTATATGTGTCAGGGTGTATGTGCAATCAGACTCCACCTTTTACATTGATTCTCATGTCTGTGTGTGTAGATATAAAGTGTGTTCTTCAGGTTGTTCTACGGTGTACGTGTAGGTATTTGGTTCATTTTGTTCCTCCCACTCCTTGCCCCAGCATGAACCTCAAAATCAGTCCACCCGCAACAAAGCAGCTGTAGGTACAGTATAGCACATGCTTGACAGCTCATCGTTATACCTAAAAAAGAGGAGAGAGAGTAGAAGGTGTAAACAGAGAGAGAGAACAGGTTGAATCCTAATTGACAGCCTGCATGGTTTATTGTGATGAATGTTATTCGTGTTAAGGAATATATTTTCAGTTCATTCCATTCAGCAAATGGATTTTCTATATAGTTAGGGCTTATATCCTAGAGACAAAAACAAATTAGGGATTGTACAAAAATAATTTTTGATTGAGAGTGGTCATTATTTTTTCTTTGCAGATTAATTTTAATTAATATAAACAACATCAAATACAAAAATAATGAAAATCCTATTAACATATTCAGTTTGAATGTTATGGTTCACAATCTTAAATTATTCATGCTTTACCTGTTTCAGTTATTAACAATTTATCTAGTTGTACCAGTACTGTTACATTATTTTGAGATATTGGAGAAAGGTATTTAAGTTTTTTTTATTAAAGTAAAGGGGAAGGTCCAAATTAAATGTTAATAATGCTGTGGAGGGTCTTGCATTTTTAAGGAGTGAAACTTTTTTTTGTTTTAAACCCCACACACCAATGATTTTTTATACAGTCCCTACCTGAGAATTGTGAGGATTGTGTTGTAAATAAGTTGGAGTTTTACATTTACATTGAGTTAACTGATATTGAATCCTGCCTCTTTCATTGCACTCCCTTGCTTTTTACTCCTATCCCCCTTTCTTCTGTGCATTGTTTTTTCCTCTCCTCCCATCACTGCTTTGCTATTCCAGCCCAACTCCTCCTTCATCTATCTGCCACCTCACCCTGCTCTTGACATTCCTCAGGCCATGTCAGCAGGGAGATGCCACTCTAAGTTACAAGAGATAGAGCCAGGATTGGTTTTCAGTCCGGATTTGAAACAGCAATCTGTTCTGCATTAGCTCCTGTTTCAACTCAGGATGTCTGCTATTGCTATTCTGATTTGTCACTGGAGCCTTTATTCCTCTCTCTGTGGTTCTGCTCCAACCCAGGCCCACACTGGTCTGAGTGAACCCCTCTGCTGCCCCTACCTCTTCAGTTTTTTATGCATGTAGCTAGTGTTGAAGGCCCACTCTTTACATATTACCCACACTGTTGCTGCACCCCGATAAAACTTCTACAATAGTTGCTGCTTTATGCCCTGATTGTCATCCTTAGACCTTTCCTCTTGCCCCCTGTTGCTGCATCTGTCCCTTCCAGGGAAGCCTTATTTGTCTAATGCACTAAATCTAAGGATGCCACGCTAAACCCCCACCCTACCTCTGCTCCCCTCACATCTATCCACAGTCAAAAGAAAAGTTTCCTTCATGTAGTAATAGGCCCCTTGGTGTCGTTTAGTGAAATTATTGTCCATCCCAAAAAGCAGCCCAGTATCCCAAGAAATTACATTCATATTGGATAATTCTGCAGCCTGTCAATGCAGGGTGTAGTGTTCCCTTTCAGTAGTGTAGTGAAACATAAGGGTGTTTAGGATAGGGATGTGGATGGGTGTGACATGTCTGACTTTCGTGCAGAGACTGAAGTGCCTATCTAACACCGTGACTGTAGTAAAATAAAACACTGATGCCATGTCCTTTTTAT
>JAPMOB010223224.1:0-10172 GCA_029875015.1 Lepomis gibbosus | reverse complement strand
CAAAGGGATGCATAGTCATTTACACAGTCTGGGTATCTATGTTTTGGGAACAAAAAGATCCTCTGCCTGCTCTGCCTGGTTCTCTGTTTATTCTCTTTTGTTAAATAAATTCTTCAAAGACAACTGTTGGTTTTAACTCCATTATTTGCCTAATCTCTCACCAGGAATCTAAATTTCCACGACAATTTTGGCGACCCAGATGGGACGGACGCATGATCTGGACTCTGTTGAAGTGTGGAGAAACATTTAGATAGTGGATTCCTCAGTGGGTGAGAAGCTGTCAAGGATGTGGAGTTGTTTTCTGTTCCTCTCCTGTTTTGTCTGGGACCAGGCAGAGCAGGCAGAGGAACAGAAAACAACTCTCACCCATGAGAGTCCTGTCTCATCATGGACCAGGATTTGTAAACAAGGCTCTTTCAGATCATGGGTGAAGGCACTCCTGAATCAAAAACCGGTTCGACTGACTTGGACTGACGAGGCTGAACTTACATCGAAGCTTAAACAATGTAGGCTTCTCTGCCGCCTCCCTGTCCTCTACCTTCAAACGTATCTTCAGTTGCTGCAATTGATGTAGACTAAGGCTCCCCGTTGCTGGGAATCACAGATAGGTGTGGCTAGCTGAAATGCACAACAGTTATGCATGTACAGTCTTGTCATATGGGATTTTACTGTACATGACTGTAAGGTGGAACTGTTTACACTTTTCTAATTTCACTTTCTTCCTCAGAACTCTCCACTTGTCAAATTGGTACAAGATAATGATGACTATGTAGTTACCAGACTACTCATTGTGACATCAAATGGCTAAAAAGGGAGAAAAGCTTTCAATTATTTTTGCGGACAGGACTAAATGCAGCAGTAGTTTAGAAGGCATGCAGTTAAAATTGGAAGACAATTGCTTTGTGTGTGATCAGTCATAGTCGCTTCCTGAAATGTGCATTTACGCACAATTTGAAAATAAATTATGTTGTTGATGGGGTTGGAATCCAAAGAGGAGCTCCATTATAAATGAACTCCTCAGGAGTCCCCAAATACTCCACAGCCATCTGTCAACAAAGAGAAGAAAACTTTTCTCTCATTCATCAGCCGGACGTACGAACGGATGGATAGAGGCATGAAAGTTGTGTGATCCCTGGCCAAGCCTTTCTCCATCCGCCCTCCAACCCCCTACGCAGAAATCTCAGCAGCAGCCACTGGCAGCACTCGCCCAAGGTCACAGGGACAAAGTCAGGGGTAGAGGAGAGGGAGAGAGGGCCAGGGAGTGTGTGTGCGTGTGTGCGTGTGCTGGTAGGAGAAAGTGTGTGCATGTGTGTGCAACATGAGGTGCGTTCATGGGAGTATGTTTGTGTTAAGACATAAGGGGTTTAAGATTAGGTAGAAAAGGTGTGTGTGTTCACACGACTCTTTGTGTGTGTGCATGTACAAAGCACAGGGGGACATGTAATAACTTCTACAACTCCTGTAGCTCTGTGTGTGTGTTTGTGTGTGTGTGTGTGTGTGTGTGTGTGTGTGTGTGTGTGTGTGTGTGCATGTGTTTGTGTGTTTGTGTGTGTTTGTGTGTACGTGAGAGAGAGAGAGAGCGTGCATGTAAGTGCGCATGTAGAATAAAGATGGCTGCTGACTGTGCCACAACTCAGCAGGCTGGGCAACATGACGATAAATAATAGCCTCTGAACCACTGCACTAATGAGCCAAATGCACACACACACACACACACTAAGCAACTCTCCTACGCACATACACACACACCTGCCGTGCTATCTTACACGCTATAGTCCTCAAAAATGGTTTATTCTTTGACCTACTGGAACGGATCGACTGATTACACAAAAACACAGCCAATCAGTATCATATGACACACACAACACACACTCAGACCTCTAAAACTGTCCTGCACACAAGCAGAAGACAACACTCATAGAACAGTATATACAGTATCTATGTCCGCAGCAGACCACTCAGTGTGTGTTGGCTGTAGCGAGTGATCCATCAGGAACCCTGCTGCCACACAGAGGTCAAACCCATCAACCCCGGAGACCGTTGCCAGGACGATACACACTTCAGCCAAGAACCAATCACAACAAGTCTCTCATGCTTCACAGCACACCATGGTTCATCCCTGTACAGGACAGGTTGGAGTATGGACTTAACATGTTACATTTATTTATTATTTAAGTTTTAGTTCAACCATTCAATCAGCAGCATCATCTTTGATTTAGGACCAAATACACGCACAAATAATGACATCTCTATCACCTTGTTAGCATTGATATTGTGAGCGTGTTAGCATGCTGATATAAGCTTTAGTTTAAAGCTCGCTACACCTAAGTACAGCATCACAGAGGCACTGGCATGGCTATAGACTGTCGTGGTTTATTTTAAAAACAACATAAACTACAAGAATTTTAGTCTCACACTGGGTGGCAATATATTGGCATTTACCAATTCATAAAGTACATTAGGGAAACCGTTCTAATACAGAAACAAAAATAAAAAATGTAACTGGGAAAAAAGGAATGCTACTTGTTGGATGTTGGCTGAAACTCAGTGCTGCCAAATATTCTCCCTTGCTTTACCAATCAGCATTTCCACAAGGCACAGGGTTACAAAAATGTAATCAGAGTGTAAAAGATGTGAACAACTGTTCCTTTGGGAATCTGGGCATCAACCACAAAATAATTCTTTGTAGCACTGACATTTTTTCTTTTCTACTAACTTCAGTCCACTTTCCAGCTCCCAATCCTCTCTTAACCTTTCATCACTGTTTTTTTATATGGCTGCTCCCAACACATCCGACATTGTAAACTAAACTTCTTCAACTCTTTGTTGTTGTTGTACAGTCCCCCCTTACCGTCGTCTCCTTTCACCCTTTCTCCTTCCCCTCTCCTCTGACTCCTCTGTTCCTCCTCACTGCCTTTGGGTAAACATTTGTCAGTGTAACACGAGTGTCTCAGGTAAAGATATGCAGATTAACTCTAACTCGTTTGCATAACGAGCTCTTATTTGCCAGTCTAATTATGGTGGCATGCTGAGGCCGTCCCAGAGCTGCCCTCAGGGTTCTTTAGTGGGGTTCGTTAAGAGGTTTGTTAACAGGCAGCTAATCACTTCCTCCCTCTTTAACAAATAGTGGAGCCTGAAAGTCCTGAAAGGACTGCTACTAAGCACACAGCAATGTTGGTTGAAAGAATACACACATTATTCACACACACACACACACACAAGCACAAACACATACTTGTTCCGTACTCAAGGAATAAAAGAGCTGGTCAGTGTATCAAAGACATTTCCTTTACTCACACTACGTTTGCTGAGGGAAAAAACACACCTATGCGCAAATGCACACAAACACACAGACCATGAAGAAAAACTAAAGGGAAAACACATCAACAGACACACAGAGAACATCGACAAGGCCTTGGTTGAAGATGACTTTTGATGTATTGACACTACCACAAAACAAAGGCCCAAAAGCTCTGCTAAGAGCTTTGCCAAGATATTCAACCTTACAAAGGTTCACTTTCTAAATAAGAAATCAGACGTAAAGAACAAACTTAACCATTAGGGAAGGTAATTTTTCAGTTCAAAATGACTGATAAGGTGCTTTATTTATTGAAAACATCACATTGAGAAACATTTTCATCTTGTGAAAAAATTATACTAGCCAGTATCGGTAATTTGCATCAAATACTGTCAATACAAAAATAAATTTAAAAGTGAGTTTGGGTTATGTGTTCAATATACTCCCTATATTTACACCATCATTTGGCATGTAAAATAGGAAACATGACAACTAAACTGAATCTGTTATAATTACTTTACCTGACCTTTAAAGAAACGGATGCTGTTCACAGATGACCGTAGGCACACTCTCAGCACTATCACTGCATTTGTTATGTGATTTGTTATAAGTGAGTAGATCTTATAACAAACAGTTCCCAGCGACTATCAAATTGTATTTTTGCTTGGCCATCCCTGCTTTTTCAGGAGGAGGCACAGTGTTGCTCCACGGACATTTCAAAGAAAAGCTCAAGGAAATTCTGCCCATTCAAACTTATTATTTAGAATTCAAGCAAAAAGTGGGCATGTGATTACAAAAATCACATCTTCACTTGTTAAGGAAACTATCCAAAACCACAACAGATTTAATAAAGTCCATATATAACACATCTCAAACATGAGTTAAAGTATGCAGTCTAGCTTACAGCCAGTCAGTTGCAATTATCTCGTCTTGCTATGCTTGAAACTGCAACCAAGTCTCCTAAAATTTACATTTGTATAAAACTCATCTGCAACAGCAAATAGGGTTTGAAGGAAACATAATGCTTCCCAGATATTTTTATCAACATGATAAGGAAATACTAAGGAACTCCTCTTAATTTGTTCAGGGAGGTCTGTTTGTCTAACATGAATATCAATGAGTGATCAATTTACTGGATGTGAATACATTTATAGGAACTGTATGTGGATTGTGTACACATTCACATTAGTATACAGTATTCATGTAAGGCATTGCAGAGGCAGAAATAATAAGACCATTAATCACAACAAATAGGAAAAGGTCAAATTTGTGGTTCAGGTTCTCTCCACAAAGACAGAGCAAGACGAGTCTATGAGATTGTGTGGTAATCACTGAGTATAGTCTCTTTCAGTGAGTCACTGTCTGTAATCACCAGGCTGCTACTCTGATCTACAACAGATGCAGCTTTAGTTGTTCATTTCCTATGCCAAATCTCACTGTGAAGTCAATGTTTCCGTCAGTCATTTTAGTGCAGCTACTTTCAGCCACATCACAGGATTTATTTTGCATCTCCAAGAACACGTAGTCTGTTCTATCACTCAGAGGTAATATTCCAGTACTTTTAATCCTTTCAATCAATAAGAAACAGTGAGAGGAAGAGCATGTTTAGTTGCTTTAAAAAGCAGATGATTGTCCAAGTGTCTTTTTGTAAAAGGAAAGCTGATGTACTTCAGATTGTAAACACTTAGATCTAAGTGCAGCTACATTTATGTTTCCTTTCTTGCATCTTCAAGATCATGAACCTTAAATTTGTAAAGAGAAATGGCTCAAGTTTATCTTTTCTTGTGCAGTGATCAAGATCATTCACACCTGGGAAAACCCATGCATTATGGTCTGTGGCATCAATTCTAAATCCTTTGACTGCTTAAGAGAGCCCCAAGACACAATTGAATTAGTACAGTTTCAAAAACTTGACTTAGATCACAGTTTAATTTGGACGTCTTATTGCCAGCATTTTAATTCAATTACTGCGTGTCGAGTCTGGCTACAGCACCCCCCACCCCACCCCCCACCCCCGGCAGGCCTCAGGGACTGATGCCCAAAATCCTTACACCGTCTTCCTTTGACGGGCAGAGTGCAGCCGAGTTGTGCATGTTAAACATTATGTAGATGGAGTGCTGAAGGCACTGGGAGCTTTGTAAATAGTGGAAATCTTCACTGTAATGCTGGCCTAGGGGCTAAGAGCAACACAGAATGAAATGTTAAATCTTTTGCTGTCCCTAACCCTCGCTCTCCAGCGTTTTTCTTCACCAAACACCGTCCCTCCCATTCCTTTGTTTTCCGAATCTGTTCATCTTGTTCACCCTTTTTTCTCCGTTCCGTCTTTTCCTTCTCTTGGCCTGTAATTTGTTCTTGGCCTCTCCCTCCCTCCTTCCTTGGCTACCCCTTTTCTCCTTTCCTGTTTTGCTCTCTCTCATCTTTTTCCAATCTTCCCCTCTTCCCTCCGCTGCCCAAAGTCTCATTTCACACTGTTACTTTTTCATCCTCTTTTCATCTCTCTCTCACTCTCTATCTCTTCACCCCATTTCTTCACAGCGGCCAGATCGTGGCCTGGTCTGGCCTTTTAATGTCTCCCTTTGCTTCTCTCTCTTCCTAACTGTTTCTATTCTCTCTCGCTAGCCACATCTCAGACTGTAGCTAATGCCATCAAGTGTTTGCAGAATTCCTGAGCCAACAATTCAAATGAAGCAAATGGTCCCTGAACTACATACACACAAGTACAAATATGGAACTAAATAAAAACACAAGCCATCTATGAAAATATTTGTGTATGCACATACCTATACAAACAAGCAGACATACACACTGTATCAGGCACATTCTGCAAAGGCACACATAATTGAAGACAGCGCTGAACCAGCACATTACATAGTACGCCCCTATCCAAAGAACAGCTTGGTGTGCCTCTGATGGCAACAGTGAGCTTCTCTGAGCCAAATGGGATCCAGGGAAGGAAGGCTACACATGTGCACGCACACACACACTAACCCACACACATCCTTCCGCTAGCAACAACATTTTCGCTTCAATGATGTTGTCATTTTTTGTTTAATTTTATCTTTGGTCCACTCTGTTCTCCATTCACACCTCCTCCTTTGCACTTCTCTTTTGCACCCTGCTTAGCTTATATCCTACCGATTCTTTAACAAGCTTAAAATAATATAAATAATAATATCTACATTCAAGGGCTTTAGTGCAGTCACTATGCTCATCCAAAATATAAATTTGTGCGTGTTTTGATGCTCTGTTAGGCTAGACCTAAGGGCCAAAATTTCTGCTTTTTAAGCACTCTTGCACTTTGGGACACTGTGCACTTTATATGCCTTTTTTCATGTTTTTATTAAGTTTATTTGCAGTTTGAGATTCTGCAACTTTGTAAAGCTATACAAGGATGGGCATAGTTCTCAATTGTGTATGAAACTACAATTGCAGAATCAGGTCTTGCAAGTTCATTTCATCAGGGGCGGCTGTGGCTTAGAGGAAGAGAGAGAGCGAGTCACCCACTGATCCCAGAAGATCCGCAGTTCAATCCACAGCTCCTCCAGTCTGCATGTTGAAGTGTCTTTGGGCAAGATGCTCAACCCCAAATTGCTCCAGATGACTGTGTCATTGGAGAATCCATTTACCACCATACCATTAACCAATGTAAAATGTTTTTCCCTGGGTCAGAAAAATTGATAAGCCCAATACTTTTTCCAGTGATGACCAAGAGCCAAATTCAGGTCAGAATATCAGTGTCCTCTGGCTCTAGCTTTTGCAGTCCATGTAACATTCAAGTTGCAGATGTGAGGGAGACTGCAGAAGAGCATTAACGCAGCTTTCTTTGTTTGGGTGATTTTGTTTTTGTTTTTTATCAGAGTAATGAGGGGGCCTCACATTAACTTGTATGGAGGTTAATTCTAATTGATCAATCACCTCACCGCGTTTGTTCCAGTGGATACAATCAAGAAACTGAACTCCTGGCACAATATAACTTTATATTATATATAATTTTTATATGCCTTTATAGACCCAGAGCTGACAGGACAGATAACAAACCAGGCAACAAAACACTGAAACCCAAAGAACAAAATGATTCAGTCATTCACTGGATGTGATGAATAAAAAAACATTTATGTTCCATTTGCTTACTGTGACTAATTGCTTACAGACAAAACAGTGCATTTCCAAATTTCAAGGAGACGTGCCAAGCAAACATAATGCAGAAGTGACAAAAGTGTTGACTGCAACTGTGCCTCTCTTCACATAACTTTGCTTTTGCATGATGCAGTATAGTGCTTTAATACACCCACATTATGGACCATCGGTTACTTAGCAAAAAAACTTAAGCTGAGAACTAACATGCACAGATGTTTAGTATTTAAAGTCAGAAACAAGTCTCTCTCTCTCTCTCTGTCCACAGGGACGGCCGGAGGTCAAAAAATTCTTAAGAGTGAGGAGTGAACTTTTCAGCTGGTTCTGCACTTAAAACTGATTAACTGGATTATGAATTTGAAATCAATGAATTATTAGTGAGGCACTACACACCATTTTACATTTTGTCTGCCATTTTATTTTTACTTTTTATTATTTTTTTCTGCTTTGTGATATCAGTGGTTCTGATTCCATTCATAAAAATGTAGGGACTAAATTAAGGCAAGGACTTCAAAGAGGATCAAAGAGATAAATATTGGAATTTTGAACACCACAAACCGGATGATTTTATCACTCAACTGGAGAGACAACACCTACCGGGCCAGAATGTAATGGACTCAGTCCAACTTGGTCCAATCAGTCATGAAGCTGAAACTGGCTCCACAATTGTACTGCATGTACATGCCTTTATCTTACTGAACTAATCCCTCTATTCGACATCCATGCTGGCTGGTATAGTTTTAGACACTATCACAATGGAATCAAGCATAATACTGGTATTCCAAATGTTATTTTGTATCTATTATTTATCAGAAAGAACCTAATTTTAATTTCTTAACCTTTAAGCACAAGTACAAAAATGCGAACATACTGAATCTTAGTCAAAACATGCACACGTATGCACGGTCTCTCTCACACACACTCGCCCACACATACACTCACACAGTTGAAGATAAGGCGTTTGCTCCTTAAATCTCCATAAGGACGGGAATAAAACAACATACAGTCTAATTGATTTCTGTGTGCTTCTAAAGTGAATGTCGCGCTCCACTAACACAACACTACACGCATTTTCTCTCTTTTTGGGGGGAGGGAGGGAGGGGGTGGGGTGGGCGCGTGCAGTTTCAGGTTTGAAATCAATTTGGCTGAGATGAAAGTTTTCAATTTCATTAGCTTGATCAAATGGAGCGCTGTTAACATGCGGCGGTAATAGAAAATCATTTAGGCCAAGCAGCTCACACACTCTCAGAGGACTGGTTAAGAGCTGCTCAGAGACGGAGAGATAGAGCTGGAGAGATGGAGAAGGGGGAGGAAGGGGGACGAGAGAGAAGAGGATGACAGGTGGGAAAATATCGATGAGAGAGAGTGAGAGAAAAAAGGAGACAAAATGTGAAAAGGATGGGGGTGAGAGAAGGGTTCAGAACATAGGTGGAGATGACAAGGAGAGAAATACTGCATTTTAGAGAAAGATAAGGAGATGAATTCTGAGACATGATGGCAGGAGATGAAGTGAGAGAGAAAGTAAAAAAGAAGAATGTGACAAAGGAGGAAAAAGGAAGATGGGTGGAGAAAAAGAGAACCGAAAGAAACAGAGAGATTAAATGTAAGAATGATTGATGACTGTATGAGAAAATGTCACAATAAAGGCTGAGAAGAAATGGGAAGCATAGAAGAAAGGGAAAAACAGGAAAGAAGAGAGAAATGTGCCTTTTCCTCTTGTGTGTCTGCTAAGTACTGGCCCATTAAACCCCTGTTATTGCTCCTCAGATGTTTGTCAGAGAAAAATAGTGTTGTGGTGAAAAATATGCAGCTAGGCAGCAAATCAGCAGCTAAATATTACCACTTCAATGAGGAAAAACAAATAGCAAATCAGTCATAGATTATTACAGAAGAGCAATGCAGAAGCTATAGTAAATTCAAAAAAATAGAGAGAAGAGACGCTAAGAAAGAATAATGGATTAACTTATTAAGAGAGAGGAAGGCAATACCCTCGTCAGTTACAAGTTCAGGTCTGACCACATAAACTTGACATAAAAAGGCATTATCACACTTTTTTGGACATGTAGTCCATGCTTGCACAGATTTTTTAGCTACTTGCATGTAGACAACAATTAAAGTTACAAAGTTTGTCTTCTTTTTTAAATAAACAGGGGATTTCTAGAAAAAGATGTAAACCCGTTCCTGTTAAAAGGTAGCCTACTGTTTTCATCTAGTCTTATGGAATAAAATATAACAGGATTATGTGTAGACCTGAGCATTTGTAACAGTAACACACATGAAATAGCTGAGAAATCAAGGTATTTGATTCAAAACTCACATAAAAATCTAACATCATTATGAAGCAGTCTTGCTCATTGACATGTAATATTACTATAACAATGGTCTAATACTGTCAGAAACATCAAAAACAAAGAGATGCATTGGGTGGAACATTGGGATTATTAAAGCTTACATTTTAAAGAGGTGGTATTATGCGTTTTGGCTTTTTCCCTCTCCTTTATTGAGTTGGATATCTTTTTTGTGCATGTAACAGGTTTGCAAAGTGAAAAACCCCAAAGTCCAGCCCAAAGGGAGTTCCCATCTCCCACAGAAAGCTCTGCTCTGAACCGCTTGAAAACAGCTCGTTTGTAGTCCAGCCCTTCACTTCCTTGACTTGTGAGATCACAATGCAAACGCGTCATAAAGCTTGCCAAGCGGCTGGCGGGGTCAGGCACGCCCTCAAACCAAGCTAGTCTGAGCG
>JAPMOB010223223.1:0-12780 GCA_029875015.1 Lepomis gibbosus | reverse complement strand
TATATATATATATATGACTTTTAGCAAACCAGCTCCACAGACGTCTCAGAGACCACAGAGTGTTCAGGGTGCTGCCTAGTCTCCCCTGCTAGTAGGAGATGAAGGCTCAGCCCCCCAGAGGAGTGCTTCCCCTTTGGGCATGGTTCACAGGCGAACAGCCTGCAGATCAAACACCTTGCATCCTATCCACCTCTCTGCTCCAAAAACAAGCCAGCTGCTGTTCCTATTAAACAGATACACTGCATGTGTAAACACAAGGACCAAATTACACTCCTGTACTATATTTGTATGTTGAATGTAAAGATGTATAGCACAAAGCATGTGAGAAAAAGTCTGGTAATATAGCTTATTAACCTGTGTCACAGAGCTATGTTGTTCAAAATCTACTTAAAACACATCAGTGAGACACCATGAGATGCCATGAAGACGGGCACTGTAGTTTTCTTTGAGTTGATCCCACAGCACACATGCTGTTAAAACTCACCACAGTACCAAATGTGCACTCCTGTTTGTATAATGTTTTCTAAAAAAAAAAAAACAGTTCCTGAGTCATTTTAGGAAATAACTGAGCATTAAAAATACATATATATATTTTATACAAACATATTTGGATTTTTGACCCATTTTTAAAGATGTATATTTTCAGCAGGAACTATACTTCAACAGACAAGATCTAATGCATTCCTAGAATTGTTGTTTCATGGGTTTGTTTGCTTTCAATAAGAAAAAAATAGAATAAAGCAAGTAATATTCTTTAAGCCTAATCTGACCCTGTCAGGTTAAGAACATTTCCAAAAACATACACTAATAGGAAATTATTCCATGTCCAAAAGCAGCTAATTTCTAAGGATAAAAAACACACTTCCTGTTGATAGTAGATAATGTGATGTGTCTCGTGTGCTGCCCTAACAACTAGGTGACTTTTTATGTATGTATGAATCAGAGGAAAACATCAGATGGTGGATTCAGACTTTGTTTTTTTCCCAACAAAGTATTTTTAAAGGGGAGTTTGTGGCTGAAATAATCACACACCCATTAAAAGTTAATTTCAGTCCAAACTGTTTATAAAGTGAACAATGTGAAATTACATAACATGATGTCAATTTAGAACAAAACATACAATGTAAGGTAGAGGAGCTTCAAATATTTGAAGACTCTGGATTGTAAAGGACATTATGAACACTCTTTTCCTTCCCAGAGTACAACATCTCCGCTGCAGCCATCTCCATCTTCAGTCTGGCCTTCATAATCCTGGGGTCTCTGTGTTTGATGGGATCATGCACTGGAAAAGGCAAAGGAAGAGACTACCTCCTCAAACCTGCAGGAATGTTTTTCGCATTCGCAGGTGGGTTCAGTTACCCCGAAAAAAAGTTACTGCATGTTGTGTTACTACAAGCTGTACTGCCCAACTCACACATGTCTCTCCCCTTTTCCCAGGCCTCTGTTCCTTCATCTCACTGGAGGTGATGCGGCAGTCAGTCAAACGCATGATCGAGAGCGAGGACACAATCTGGATCGAATACTACTATGCCTGGTCCTTCGCTTGCGCCTGCACTGGCTTTGTCCTCCTCTTTCTCACTGGCATCGCCCTCCTGATCCTCTCCATGCCCCAGATGCCCAGGAATCCATGGGAGACTTGCATGGATGCTGAGCCGGAGCAAGTAGAGTGATAGCTAAGCAGACTGATGAATACAGGATGAGAGTGATGGGTTCATTCGTTTTGAGTACAGATGTAAGATTCATTTCATGAACAAGAGCTGGCCATAAAAGGGTAAGGCATTCATGATACCAGAAACCGTCTTGGGCATCGATGGACCGTAGTCATGATGGAAAAATTACCTCTCTGCAATTATACATCAAGCCTTTTTGAGTTTCAAATGTTTGCCTTATCCTGTACGCCCACCCAGAATGTAAAACAAAGCAGTCTTCTCCAACACCTCCCTAGATATGGATCATGAGCTTGAATCTGACAACGAGGCCTAAAAGCCATCATACTTCTTAGTAAGAACCAGCCTGGGCCAACTATCATCTTCACTTATTTTATAAGGCGTTTAGTATGCTTCAGTTTTTTCTCTACAACTCTAATCTTTTACTGCTGGCACATATAAAAAGAAATAAAAGGATTTATCACACGCCACTGTTATGTGACCATGGTTTGGTTTGGTCTCCCAAATGTCATCATTATGCACACCTTAGTTAAAAAGACAGTAAGATTTACATTTTGAGTAAACAGGTCATATAGTTATGGACATCTACAACAAGTGACTTTATGTGATTTTATGTACTGCATTATGTATATCTTGTACATATCTAATGTTTGTTGATTTTTGTATGGCATCGCTCAAGGAATGACTTACTTACAAGAAATATTGATTAAGTAAGAGAAGTCGAGACACATGTATTCAAATGTTAAGTTGTACGTTACATTAAGATTTATAAACCCTTTACATAATGTCCCATTAAAATAAGAACTTGCGAATAAATGACTGATTTCAAGCAAAGCACAGAGCAGGTTTGTGTGTGTGTGTGTGTGTGTGTGTGTGTGTGTGGCAGGCTGAATGCTAAACACCCACACAGTCTGCAGCACTGATCAAGCTGGAAAAGGTTCAGTTCTAGCAGGTGCACATACAAGGCCTTTTACTTTTTGTTGACAGCTTCCAAACCAAACTGATAACAAAACAATTCTCTGTTCATTTCTATGTGTCATCATGACCCATTTGAAACAGGTGGCCAACTGTTTTTTTGTATCCGTCCATATTACTGCATTTTCTCTGTTTAGAATAAATTTATAGAGATCCTGAAAACCCCACACTTTACCCCAGTGTGCAGACAGCTGCCGACTCAGTGTCAGCTCAACTGTCATTTTCTTTTATCTCAACTGTAAAAGAAAAAAACCCCAACATGCTGTTTTGTTTTAGAATTAACTGTCTGCAAACATAATGCAAAGAGAAAATAGGACACTGTTGAGAACACATTTCACCTGTTACTGTCGACAATAGGAATAACAATGCTGGTCAGTCCGTCCCAGCCTCTACATTTAAAAAAATAAAATGATTTCATATTAAAAAACAATGAGCGAAGAAGAGAAAACGTGGGCTGGTATTGCAAAAAAACCTCCATGAGCTGTTTAAGGGGCCTTCACACCATATAGTATCCCAGTCACCAATCACCCACACCTTAAAAGACACAAGACACAGCGCTCCCCGTTCTTCCAGTTCTCATCTTTCTTAGACTCCTGTCTAACTCTGTCTCCTCTTTCATGAGGGATAACTTTAGATGTTCCACCTGATTTTAACCAGTTGTGCAAATTAACATGAATAGACTACTTCAGCTGGCACAAGCTAGGCTAGCTAGCTATGTAAAGACAGGCTGACTGGAGAAGCTAATGTGCATTTTGGGTAGATTTATTTATTAATTAAAATATATATATAAAATTTAAATTTGACTAAGGAAATTTTTAAATATCATGCCTAGTTACATAAAATAGCTAGTTATGTGAAGACAGGCTGACCGGAGGAGCTGAAGTGTAGATTTACTTATTTATTAAAATGTATGTTTTTCATTTTAAATTTAATTTCATGTTTTTACTTCATGAAAAAAAATTCCACTTGAAAAAAGTTTTGGTCTAGTTATTACACCATTTCACCCCCTAGAGGCAGTTCGAGCACCCACAGACGCACCACACGCTGGGAATCCCTGTACATATTTTCCAAGGTTGTAGTTAAAGTAGCAATGCCACAGTGTAGAAATACTCTGTTAAAAGTAAAATTTTACTTTAGTAAAAATACAAAATAATTTGCATTAACTGAAAGTTAAAGTATTAAAAAATACATGTATATTATATTATTGGATTACAATTATTGATACATTGCCCAGGATCAATAAAGTCTCATCATCACAACAAAGAAAGTAGGAAATAGAACACAGGTGTAAAGTTATTCAGGTAGGGTAGACAGAGAGACAGAGGATACATACTTTCATCAAAATTGCAATAACAAAACCTTTGCAAAAAGCTGTTACCTGTGTATGATCTTGAAGTTATACACATAGGTTGTACAGTGACTGTGGGTATTCTGAGACACACTGGAAGTCTCTGAGCTAGACATGCTTTTACTTTGCTTGGCATGTCGTCTGTATGAAATAGCTGCTATCCCATGCATTTAGCGGTTTAGCATTTAATATAGTCAAACCTTCTGTGCAAAACCTGCAGCTGTTAGTAAGAGTTGCAACCATCCATGTTAATGAGCTTTTTCTGGGCAAAACATATTATATTATTATATTATATTCTTTATATTTGTTTTGACTTTTTTGATTTTGTTATTTTTCTGATACTGTGTATTTAACAAATGTATTTAACATATATTAAAAAAATCAAACAGGAATACTAATAGTAGTGGGAACTGCTCACACGAGTTTCTACATTCTTAGTCTTTCTTACATTTTTGTCTTTTTCATTGTATATGGCATGCAACAAGTTTTTGAATGCAGTAGATTATGAGTGTTTCTTATGTGCTACAATTTTGTAAACTTCAAAAATTAAATCTTAATCAGCTTTGCCAAACTTTTGTCTGAGATCATGTTGTTTTTTCCTTTGCTTTCATGTACCCAAGAACTGTCTCTCTTCAGGTCCTGGTAGGTAGAGACTGTATTAGTCCAACTGTGCACCTGACCTGTCCATCCAGAACACATTTAGGATCAGCAGCTCCCAAAACTTTTTTTTGATTCCATGGCTGACTCTCCCCGCTATACCACGTTTTCTTCTGCTGGTTTTCTGCATTTACCTTTATTTTAACCAATACAACACTACACACTCACTAAGACTACTGACCTACCATGTCATTCAACTATTTTTCTTCCTAGTAGGAGAAGCCAGTACCATTTTTGAGGTAGATGGTGGGAAGATTTTGGATTTCAATCAAGCCTGGCTATCCATGAAAGAACCCCTTAACCGGCTCTACACAGCATTTTTCTTTGTCCCAGTGTTAATTTGTCGTTTAACTGAGGTACTCTTTCTGACTACAAGAGCTGAGGAACCTAGACGCTCTGGACTCTTCAGGTGACTACAATTACACTTTAAACTATGGCAAAACCCTGCCCCTAATAATTCCTGTAGAATGACCCGGCTCATATATTCAATCTAGCCAGAAAGGCTTCTCTATAGTAGCGCTTTGTAAAGCAGAGGAAACAAAAGACAGAACTCTAGCTGTTTCAATAAAAACACTTTAATAGAGAAACAAATAAAAAAGAAAATAAAACCTTTGAAACACAGTCTAAATCCTTTATTATAACCACCACCAATTGAAATGAAGAAGAGTAAAACAGATCTATTCATTATTTTGTACCCACAAGGGAGGAACCAATGGGACTGGGGAGTTGGGAGAACAGGTGTGCCATTGATTCACTGCAGCGAGGGAAGAACAGAGGAGAGCAAACAGATAACAGGAAGAGATGTGGCGTTTATAGAAGGCTGAACACAGTGCTCTCTACTGGCTGGGCAAGAGGTTGCTCCCTTTCCGTGTGCCACACACACACACTGACACACACACACACACACACACACACACACACATACAAAATGTGGTGCAATATTTGGTGGTGAAAATATTTCAAATCCAATTCTAAGAGTTTAGCAAAGATATAGTGAAACTGATTTTGGAAACAAAGATTCTCAACAGGACAAAAATTTAAGCCTAAAAAACAAAATAAAAAAAAGCAATGACGAAGATTTGTAAATAAAATCCCTTTAAGATGTCTTTGGCTTAATCTCTGCTGCTTCAAAAATAAATAAAAGTGTAGTTTAAGAAGCGGTGAAATATTAGTATTGCACAACTTCAGAGATTAGCCAACGACCGCTTTGTGGAAAAATGATTCCCCAAACAAACTGAAGGTTCGTAAATATGACACACAGAAGGGAGCAACCTCAGCTTTAGCCCCGCTAAGAAACTGCAAAAAAAAAGAACTTACATGACCATTACATATTTGATTGACATGTTAGTAAAATATTATAATAGTTTTGTTGATAATGTCACAAGTTATTGTACACATCAAATAATATACCAAAAATTGACTTTGTAGGTTAAACAAAAGCTTTTTTTCTCTCATTTTTTAAAATCCACAAATCAACACAAACTGATAAAAACAGGGATTAAAAACCAGCCAGGTCATCTCAACATGCACGAAAAGAAAAGTCTTCACATTAAAAATAATTATAAAATAAAAATAATCCATGTTGATTGTTGTACGGCTGTGAAGTGGTGCGAAAACCAAACAGGACATATCCAGCAACATATTTAAATGATGTATTTTACAGTGAACTAAGTTGTCTTGAAACAGCTGCAAAATAAATTCTCCTCTTTGTCAAATCAGCCAGACACCTTTAAAAAAAAATCTAAAAAGTTACAACAAGATGTTGCAACTGCCAACATGTCTGTTGTTGTCCATTTCTAGAATTACCATCCTTTTTTGTTTGAATTTGCATAATTAAAAAGGGCATACCTCTTCGTTGAACAGCTTCTACAAAATTGAGGTGCTCCCAAAGTTCGTGTTTGTAAATATCTAGAAAATGCATATTTACAAGTATGTGTTGTTCTCTGCTAAGTCAAAAAATCTGGACCTTTGAATTAAACCAAAAAACAGAACAAAAATTAAACTATAGCTTTATGAAGCTCTCCGCTGACTGTTCAAAACACATCTAAGTTGTTAGCCGTGGGGTATTAGCTTTCTGAGGAAGTGACATTTTAAGAGAATTACCGGTGACTAACTGCTGTATGAAAGCTATGAAAGAGTGGGCTGATTTTATTACAATTTCACTGTTTTTCACATGGGGAAGTGGTATTTAAACAATTAATGGATTACATATAACTGGACCGAGCACTGGATGACTGTTTCCAGTATTGCTTTTATCATAAAAAGGAAAAACCTTGGCAGATATAGCGTATCAGCATCTTTTTATATTTAACCTGCAAAAGACTTAAATCATCAGGGCATCAGTACGTTAGCAGTGAAATTCATGTGGCTGCGTGGCCTCCTTGTGTTTCAACCAATAACAAGCAACTCGCTCACTGGAATTCAAACACGAACGCCCCTGTCTTATGTTCATCATTTGTTTTAAGTTTTAAGAGAAAAAAACTGTGATGTAAAGCAGAACCTTCTCAATTTAAATTAAAAGGGAATTAGGGTGATTCACCTAATGCTTTAATATTAATATACCAATCATACCGGACTGAAAAAGGAACCAGGAACAACTTCCATGACATTACCAATTCATTCTTATTATGCACAGCCTAAAAGGAGACACATTAACAGTCATACGTCTTTGAACAGCTTATCATATAGTTACTTTTACTATGTTCGTTTTTTGGTTAAATCTTAAGCAGAGTGTAAAAGGGGTTGGGCCTGTTTCCTTACATGCCTAGTAGAAATTATAAATTATTAATAAGGATAGGGAAATACGTTTTTTTGGTGGAACTGGGAGCAAATATCAGCTTACGAGAGTTAAGCAATCACTGTTTATTATAGGATTCATATGACTTGGGGATTAGGAGATTGTCTTACAGAGAAAATGGCAAAGGATCTATTGGCAGTCTGGTTTACACTACAAAAAGGAATCTAGAAACTCTGTGACTGCAAAACATCCGCAAGAGCAATAGAGTGTGAAAGACATACACGGCGTCAATGATCCGAATAATACACAGTATGCTGTTTGTCAAGATCCAATAAGGTTATTTCCAATAAAACAAGAAGCCACAATGTGTATTCAGCATATTAACTATAAATCTAGCTTCAACATTCTTCAGATTTAACCAAAAATGCTGACATTTATTATGTTCAAAAACGTCTGACTGGCAGTGTTGATCACACCCTCAGTTTCAACTTACCTATCATGACACACCACTCTGACCTCACCACTCTATCTTCACTTTCACAAACCTTCAGAGTACTGCAACCTTTTTTAAAAAAAAAAAAGAAGCTCAATGTCCATTAGTGACAGAAAAAAACCAAAAACAAACACATTTCATATACCCAGTAGTTACTGAAACAACTTCCCCGGTGAAGATTTCCTTGTCACAAAGGAAAGAAATCAAAATAAAATAAAATACTGAGCATCGGCCACAAGCCAAGCAGTGTTTGGGATAATCTTATAATCACAGAAAGCTATGTCTGGTGTTCTCTGATCCTTAAAACAAACAAAGGAGGAATGACATGGTTATTGATACTTTGAAATGTTAACACTATCTATTGTTGCTGATGAGACATTATTGAAAAGTAAGATGCACAATTAATATTTGTATTGTTATTTTTCAGTAAATAATCACATTTACTACTAAAACACTGAAGATGACTCCCAGGTAAGGATGTCTAAGAATTAAGGATCAGAAGCCAACAAACGGAAAATAATTCATAATGCAAATGCTAGCATGATACAGGAATTTAAGGACATGTCTGTGGCATACAATTCAGTCTTTTATTTTCTTTATATGTACAGATTAGAGGAAAATTTATCTACTTCTATACACTGTTCCATGAAGTTTCTGTGTCAGTTGACCACTTAGCTTTTTGTCCGTTACCACAACTACAGTAGTATGAAAATCAAGACGTAACGTCCACTCAAAACTGAGGAATACAAAATGATAAAAACTTCAACATACTTCGTAACCAACAAAACCAACTTCAATAAGGAAAATATGCAGGTAGCTAAGTGGTCAACCGAATTTCGCCTTTTTTATTATTTTTTTTAAACTTTTTTTTTAGCATTACGTACATATACAAGTGTAGATAATATAAGTATATATTCATATATACATAATGAGTATGTATATATACCAGTAATGCATTCATTATATATACTTATTTTCTTCACAGATATGTGAAACAGGAGAAAAGATGACTGTTACAAATAAAAAGTTAAAATGAAACAAAATGCAGAAAACAAACCTACTGATAGAACTATTGTAAATGCACTTTGCACTATTTTTTGTGTGTTTTTAGAAACAGTTTTGCATTTTTTTGTGTTTTTTTATCACTTATTTTTTATGTGGGACAGGGGACTCATTTAAAGTAGGAATAGTACCCATTGCTACCATTTGAACTTCCTATACTCAGCTCCTGTAGGAGGGAGAGAGGGTCGCTGTTCTTTTTGACTTGTTCAGGGCGAACAGCTCGGGGTTTGGGTGGAGCACGGAGGGCGCTGGCATAGGACATGGTGGGTGGTTTGCTTAAATTTGGAGCGCCTTGGCTGGCCTCTGTGGGGGCCTGCGGTGGCGGCGGCGGTGGTGGCTGCTGCTGCTGCTGCTGTTGCTGCTGCTGCTTGTTATTGGGCATGAGAGGAGGAAACTGTCCAAGGTGCTGAAGGGAGTTGAGTGAGTGTGGGTGTGTCTGCTGTGCTGCTGGGGCCTCTGCCTTCACCTGCTCCTCTGTCTGACGAAGGGCCTTGGAAGCTGCCGGATCGAGGGTGGTAAGACACGTGGACAAGTACAGGAAAGATAGAAGAGGTAAGTTAGACAGCTCTGAGTAAAAGAACATAATCCCCAGCCTGATGACAGTGTACATGGGGATACCTACCGAGAAGGTCCCGGTGCTGAGCGAGTGTGCCGGCTCCGTTACATGGAATGTTCTGGAACGGACCGGGTCCCCCACCATTACTGGGCCAGAGGTCATGGCCAGAGGGGTAACCATAGGGGGGATGTGGGTGCTGATGATGCTGTATGTGTGGATGAGGGTGGTCCTGGGGGTCTGACGGACAGGGCTGGGACTGCTGGGACAGGGCATTGTGGGTGTTGGCTGGAGACGGTTCATCTGGGTAACTGGAGGAGATGCGCCGTTGATAGAGGGGCCGGCCTGGACCTCTGGGTTCATACTGTACAGACAGTAAAGATGGATAAGGAAAAGAAAAAGGTGAGAATGAGATATTAAGTCAGATAGAATGGTCCGCAATGAGACCTGAAGAAGCAGTAGTCACCTTTTCAATGCACTTACTGACTCAGTTATGGAGAAATAAATTAAAAGGAAAAAACACTCATGTGCAAGCTAATAAGTGTTTTATACTTTTACAAACTGCTGTGCACAGAGCACAGCAGAATCAATATAACCGGTCACTCTTGTGCAGGCCTTACTCATTTATCAGATCTTACCAACTAGCCACTAATAAAAACAAGACTGAGATGAGACTGAGCCTAGCAAAGACCTGCTCATCTTACAGTAAACATACAAATACATTAATGTATTAAAACACAGATAATAATCCTCATAAATGAATAAACCTTACCTCATCTACATTGTGAAGGGCTGTGGCTGCTGATGTTCTGGGCGACAGAGGGTGGTAGGACTCCTGGTCTGGACCTTGACTTTGTTGGTGTTGTTGCTGCTGCTGCTGCTGCTGCTGCTGCTGCTGTTGTTGTTGCTGTTGCTGCTGCTGATGCTGGTGCTGCTGGTGCTGATGGTGAAGTTGCATCAAGTGGACTTGCTCCTGCCTGCTGGGGTGAGCCATGATGGGCAGTCCATACGGAAGGCCGTGGCCCTGGTTGCCTAGCAGGTGGTTCTGCTGTGGTGGGCTCACTGATGCAGCTCCAGCATGAGACCACTGGGCCTCTTGCAGAAGGTATTTGACCTGGGAGGGAGGGGGGCTGGCAGAATGGGATTGTGGCTGATGTGGGTAGCCACCAGTATTATACAGTGGGTTTCCTGGGTGCTGCTGCTGCTGCAGAGCTGGGTTGTTGAGAAGGTTGTCATTAAGAAGGTCGCGGCCGGTGTCATGGGAGTAGGGTCCTGATGGGAAAGGCCCAGCGTGATTGGGGAGGGCTAAAGAGGATGAAGGGTCACCAGAGGCACGGGACTGGCGGTACTGGAGGAGACGAGATTGAGGAGGGGGTTGCATCTCAGCTGCTTCTCTTGATTCAGACTGTTCCTGTGGGGGCATCTCTCTCAAGAGGCCTGGGTATCTGGGAAAGGAAAATGTATTTCTTTACATTTCACTAGGTATCGTGTTTGCAAGCAGTACTATTTGAGAAGGACAATAACAAGGGGCAAAAAGGGGCAACCAACCAAAACAACATACAGCAACATTTATGATACTTATACAGCAACAACAGTTATGGTATATGTTCAATTCCAAGCAGTTATTTCATTTTATGTAGATCTACATTACACAGAAGTGTAAAATGTACACAATATTGTCAGTGTTCAATAGGAAAACTGTAATATGACTTTGGTATCAAGTTATAAGACTATTAAACATGACAAATAATACAAACAGGTGCTTAAATTAACCTGGTGAAAGGTGGCCCAGGGGGAGCAGAGGTAACAGCTTCATCCTCCATATTGGCACTAAGGCCCCAACTAGTTGCCCGGAGCAGTTGATGGGGGAAGCGAGCCATGCCAGGCTGAGCAAGATGAGCGAGCTGTTGGGGCAGAGGGAAGGCGACGCTTCCCTGGAGAAAAGGGCCAGCTGCTTCCCCCCACTGGCCCAGCCTAGCTGCCTGCTGCTGCTGGCTCAGTGCCTCTAGAGCCAAGGGACCCTGGAGGTCTGAAATGGGAAACAAAGTGAAGTTTTAGAGTGACTTGTATTGTAGGCAAAGGCCCTGTACAATGTTAAATTTAGTAACTCTTTAAACTGATTTCCTATATGTTTCAATTAGGTATGCACAACATTGGATTTTTGCCAGTATTATTTTCTAACTCATGGGGCCGACTGCCGACACTGATACATGCATGTATTTTTCCACATCTAATTTCAGAAAACATCAAGTCTCTCTGGAAGTGGAATTTAGATATTATGTCTACTCTTATCGTGATGGCCCACAGGCAGATGCAGACAGAAAATACAATGCTTTTCAACATGCTGGTGCCTGTTTCTCTTTGTTCTTCACAAATTCATAGTAATGAATGATGGATCTTAAGATGGGCAATTTGTAGTTTTAAAGACATGTGAGACATTGAGCAATCATTGCAAATAGCAACTATACTATCTGTTTCGGATACTTCAAAAAAACCAAAAACAAACAAACAGAAAACTCCACACTGCAGACATATTCGCGTCATGTGCGCATAAGTAAAGCATCATCTTACTGACCTCCTATATCAGAAGAAATGTTCATTAAAGCCTTTATCAGACAATAACAATGATATGCTGCATTTGTGGATATCATTGTGTATCCCTAGTTTTAAAGAGGTGGTATTCTGCTTTTTGGCTATTTCCCTCTCCTTTATTGAGTTATATCTCTTTTTGTGCATGTGACAGGTTTGCAAAGTCTCCCACAGAAAGCTCTGCTCTGAACCGCTTGAAAACAGCTCGTTTGTAGTCCAACCCTTCACTTCCTTTACTTGTGACGTCACAATGCAAACGCATCATAAAGCTCTTTGGCTCAACTCGCCTTTGTTTGGGTTTCCATTGTAGAAATGTTGGACCTGTACCTGCTTCCAGGTACTTATTTTAGTATCACCTCACCTCCGTCGAGGTTCCAAGCAAATTCACTATTCACTGCATCATCATCGCAACAAAAAGTTTTATATTTTAGAGTTTTCATACGGAATTTCATCTCTAAATCAACTTCTGAGAAGTTTTGAGGTGAGAAATCAGCTGTGTAGATTTTGAATATTGACAGTTTTATGAGAAGTAATGGCAGAACAAAAATGTGATAAATATTGGAGTTGAGGAGCTCCGCAAGTGGCGGTGGGGGAAGCCTGCGCCAACCCGCGGGAGGGTCGTGTGAGGCCGGCCAGCCGCCCGCTCACAGAGCCTTCTGCTCCCGCCGTCACACAGACCGCTGCAGCAACAACGGCAGA
>JAPMOB010223221.1:0-12009 GCA_029875015.1 Lepomis gibbosus | reverse complement strand
AATGTCTGTTTTAAAGCTCCTCTGGTCGTTATGTCCTTTCAGGTATCAGAAAGTTGTTTTGAATTTGTTGGCCGACGTCCCCATCGTGCAGCCGGGTGGACGTCCACACTGACTGAAGCCTGAAGCCTAAGGATGCACACAGGGCCGCTGCGGTGGTGCAGTGGTTAGCGTTTGCTGTAAGAAGGTCTGGGGTTCAAACCTTAGTCGTAGTTAATGTGTGGAGGCTGAAAACCAGGATGCAGACGCTCATGTTTGGCATCATGGCATCTTATCAGTCATCCAAAGCAGAAACACGATGCTACCGACAGAGTTTTAGTTTTGGTATTTTTAATGAAACATTGTGTGATTAACATTTAAACACTTGTACTGTGCATGTCGCTGTATTTACTTTGCGACGACTACCTGTTTTCCCGCCGCCACAATTGCTTTGTACTCTCGCTTTACTTTCAGTAACAGTTCCACTTTTCAACACAAAGTGACGACCCTGCGGTCACCACAACTGTCTCCTGAGCGCTGTTTTGAAATACCTTGTGAGAAAGAAAACTCATCGTGACAAACTTTTGGATTTCCTCATTCACTTCAATACAAGTCAGAGTTTTCCTGGAGCGGCATCTAGTGGCCAATAGAGGGCGGCTGTGGCTCAGGAGGTAGAGCGGGTTGGCCGTTAATCGGAAGGTCGGCGGTTCAATCCCCGGCTCCCCAAGGCTGCGTGTCGAAGTGTCCTCGGGCAAGACACTGAATTGCCCCTGGCGGTTGTTCCGCCAGTGTATGAATGTGTGTGTGAAAGGTGAATGCAGAAGTAGTGTAAAAGCGCTTTGAGTAGTCGAAAAGACTAGAAAAGCGCTATACAAGTACGGAGCATTTGCAATAGAGGAACATTTCTACAAACCTGGAATCTCAGTAACACGCTTTACAATGCGCTTTAAACAGAAATTAAGAGGTGTTTTGTTTTTCTAATAATTCACCAATAACGAGAAACATTTCGGCAGCAGAAAAACAGATCCATGAGTTAAAGAGTTTCGCTTGTTCCTGTTGTGGGAATCTGACGATTCATCATCCCCCAACTGGTTTAGGCACCAAGAGTCCTTGTTAGTTTTAGGAAAAGATCATAGTTTGTGTTAATGTTTTTCACTATGGATGCCTTAGGAAAATTTACCACATATTTTGGCCAGAGAAGATCTTAAATGAAAAGCTATAGAAGACAACAAAGTGCGACAGTCTGATGCTGGAGATCAAACGTCGCAGAATCTGATGGCTAGGTCATGTCTTCGGGATCGACTCTCAAAGGTTGCACTAGGATGGACTCCCACAAGGGAAAAGGAAGCAAGGTTGGCCTAAAACAACTAGGCGGAGGAGAATGCATCTGACACTGGGGCGAGGCCCAGCGGGTAGCACAAGACAGGTCGAAGCCTTATTTCCCACTAGGGACAAAGAGGATTAAGATTGGGTTTTAATAAGTAAGTTACTTAGGTGACTTAAGTTATGTAACTTGTGTAACTTACATAACAATATAAAGGAAAACACAGGAAACAAACATTGGAGTCCTGGATGAAAAGTCTGATGTCAGGTCCTCCACCCCCACAACGAACTCCTCACTCTGACTATCCTGTTAAATATTCTACACCTACTTTTAGTGTTCATTAATGACGCTACAGGGCTTCAAGTTGACGCCAAGGGTTCTTGACAATGCATCCATATGCATACAACTTACAAGTGAGAACGGTAGATTCTATCAGAGACTTAATTCTGACATTGTAACCCTGAAAATTCTAGACAGAATGCTTTATTTCCTCAGGACACTGTGATAATAATGGCAAATGAATGAACATCACCGTGTCTGTTACATAGTTTTATGCAAAGGATACTAACTTTTGATAGTGCCATTGCTTATATTGAATGGAAATCTCCAGAATAACTTGATAAAGTGAATTTATCATATTTACCTCTTTTCCAAAATGGAAATACTCTAGTAAAGAACTGCTCAAGTGCAGACATGAAGCAACTAATGCTTACTCTGGATGTCCTTTCAAACCATGTTTTATCACTTGATATTTTTGGTTTGCAGAAGTGAGTGTGAGCAGACAGAAATATGAATACAGACTTTTGGCCTGAAGGTTGAGCAGCAGATTTGATCCAGTCCACAGTGAGTGAGGAAGTCTATACATAGGCAGAGTGATGCAGTGGAGCTTTAATCCACTGTTCTGCCTGTCAGCAGGTAAACAGACAGAGGTAGATTACAGCCCTGCAGCGCATTAATAATCTTTATTACACAGGAGATTACACACTCACACACTCACACATGTTTGTTCCACTATCCCCGTGTGGACATCTCATTGACATAATGCATTCCCTAGCCCCTTACAATATAATCTAAAATTATAACTTCCTTCGTGGAAGTCCCCACAATGTGTGTGTAAACAGTTTTATGTCCCCACAACGTGAGTAATACACGCCCATTGAAATAAATAGCCTACACACACACACACACACACACACACACAAACCCACATACACGCACACAGAATTACTTATCCTACAGTCTGCACATGGAGGAACAAATGCAAATGGTCTCCTACATTTGGACACAGTTTTGTGTTTACTAAAAGCCTCTTTATTTAGCATTTATGATCAGTATATAGACATTAAATAAATGATCAATCACGCACCAAAATGTAGTTGTAACCAGGTATGAGCACAAGTATTTATTAATGTATTTGTCAACTTTGCATTAAGACATATTGGAGTCACAAAGCAACTACAAAGAGACATTAAAAAAACACATATGTGTATCATAACATGGATGCAGGCACTTCAACTTAAAAAAACTCATTAATTACGTAATATAAAATTTATTCAGACAATAATTAACTCCAAACAGGATAAAATCATTAAAATCATTAACAATCATCTACAAATGTATTTCCCTAGATTTAGATTTAAGATTTCACATCAAAAACTCAGAAGTCACATAAAAAAAACAAATATTTCCCTACATGTCCATAGTTCTGTCAAGCTCCTGGCATTAGATGACATGGTATGTTTACAGTACAGGTATAAGTGTGTGTGTGTTCTTGTAGTCATTGTGGGGACTGTCCTCCCACCTGGGGACAGCCGGTCCCCTCAAATAAACAAATTATTTTAAAACTTTGTTATTTTAGTTTACACAAAACAGGAACACCAGGTTAAAATAAGCCTAAACAGTGTCCTTACAGATCGTATGACGTGTGTGTTTAGACATAAGCTCTGGCGTCTGACTCTGACTTGGACGTAGCTGTGTAGACCTTCTGTGGTTTGTTTCCATAGTAGCCGCTGTAAAACAAGAGAGTAAGTTGAGTTAAACTCAAACTGTAAGATAAACACACAGGAATGATAGGAACTGTTAAAATGGCGAGTCCTTTTTTAAAGCATTAAAAAGAAGATATAAACTCAGGTGAGGTGTGTAGCACTTACGCTGCCTTGCCTCCAGGTGACGCTCTTTTACAGGCGGTGCAGAGACAAGCTCCACCCAGAATACTCAGACTGGCTCCAGCCCATCCCAGGAAGAGGCCAGAACCCAGTTCAAACCTGCAAACACACAACAGAGTCAAATAAAGCTTTGTAATGTGAATTACTGAAAAGATAAATGAAATAAAAAAAGAAATCTCTCATTTTATTTAAATTCTGAATGCATTTCTTTTGTATTAAGGTAATCAAGTAATAGATTTTTAAAATGAATCCCAATTCTTGTAATATCTGTTGCATTTATTATACCAATTAAACCTCTTCTTTTCTTTTCTTAAACGTCCATTTTTTATAATTTAATCCTGTCAACCTGATGTTACAGGATCAGTCTAAAATTTGATGGATGTATTTGATTTGTTGATGGATTTGAGTCAACTCACTTTACACCACCGAAGAACGGGTTGTTGAAGTCCTGCACAACTCTGTAGGCGTACCAGGAAATGGCTATCATACAGCACAGGCCTGCAAAAACAATGCAAAACATTTACATTAAAAAACAGAGTTTTAATTCATCATTTCTTCCGTAAGGTGCCGTGATGCCACTGTGCTGTGGCAGATGGCAGTGCTTCTATATTGAAGTTGTGTTCCATATTTGCCATTTCTCCATATTTATTGAAGTTTCTTATTTGGAACCTGTTACTCTTTGTGTCTGCTTGTTTCTGACGCAGTGATTTTTTTTTTGGTAACAGTTAAATGCTGTTCATGCTCAATAAAACATTTTACTCTGTACATCACTGTCTCCATCAGTAACTTAAACACACAAATGCAGAAAACATGATGAGGTGTCCTGGTATGTGGAAAAAGCAGATTCTGAATGCACTGATCAGGCATTGGCCAGATGTGACTGATCCAAACTCCCTTAGTTACTGTTGTTATAAAATTAAATCATTCCACCTTTATGAAAACACTAATGTTTACAATTCTATAGGTAACAATACGCTGCTGTTTTATCAGTTGTTAAAGACAAAAGATTTCTTAACAATCAGAGTTATACTGTATATAACACATCACATAAACAAAACTGAGTTTGCGTTTTTGACTCACCGGCGAGGATACCCAGGATTCCCCCGGTGAATGCGATCTTGGCCTTTGATTGGTCGGTGGCCGAGCCAATCTTGATGCACTTCAGTCCGAGCAGAGACACGATCATGGAGCCGAGGCCGAGCAGCAGACAGACAATCATCAGTGCACGACATGCCTGAATGTGAGCTGCAGAGAGGAAAAAAAGTTTCTCACCAATAACTCACCTCCACACATGCTTGTCATCATCTACAGTAGACACATCTGCATTGGATTTTATTCACACTGAGTCTCTGCTGCTCTCGTATGGAAAAACTTTATTGTTGTTTATCCAGGGAGGCAAGAGATGATAAACTAAAGAGGTGGTATTGTGCTTTTTGGCTTTTTCCCTCTCATTTATTGAGTTATACACCTTTTTGTGCATGTAATATGTTTGCAAAGTGATAAAGCCCAAAGTCAAGCTGCAGCAATGTGCAGTATGAAAAACAAGATGGTGTTTTTGACAATTAAACCATGTAAACCTTTTCTCGTACAACCCCTAAATAAGATAATGAACCTGAAATTGAGCATAATACCACCTCTTTAAGCAACGGGGCTAATGGGAAGTGTGTTAGTTCTGTGGGTAAACAGTAAAATGTGCACTAGATGTTCCAATAAACAATACAATAAAGAGGATTGACATGTTTTAGAGATGGGACATCAAAAAAGCTAAACAATGGAAGGTAAAAAGTCTGTCACTTGACACATTGTCACTCCCAACTAGTGGCATAGGGATGCTTGGTCAAGAACCCTTGACTCGCTATTTAACACCCTCGGTACCTTTTAGCTTCAATTTTGCACATACAGGACTCCACAATCAAGTTAGCAACAATAAACATGCAACTTCCAGTTAGACTTTCAAAGAAAAAACTAGTGGTTAACGCTGTAAAACAGTTTGATCAGGCACCAAAAGGACTTGGCTAGGTCTAGGAAAACATCATAGTTTGGGTTAAAATAACAACGCTACTTATATGACTTAACTTAAGTTAGGTTGATTGTAAGTTATCGTAAGTTAGGTTGATTGTGTTTCTTTTGCAGCTAAACTAAAAACATTCAGTGTTGACTTTTTGTTTCACACAGGAAATAAACACCGGCAACCTGGATGAAAGTCCAATTGCTGAGTTTGAGTTTGAACATAAGATCTGATGTCAGTTAACAGGTTGTTAAATTCATGTTTAAGCCTAAAAACTAGAACTATCCAATACTTTCAACAGTTCTTTGGCTTCGATATATATGATTTAACTTGTATTTTTGCACTTTTGTATAATCTTGCAGAAAAGTGTTAAAACTATTAAAGTAAGAACACAAAAAAAGTTCCCTTAATTGGAAAAGGAAAAGAAATGCAGGAACTGGGAGTAACATCATGTGTTTGTGGGCTTTATGGTACCCAGCTGTACTGTTGAAGTAATTTATTGACAGAGAGAGACATGACTTGACCTCTAATGATCATAAAAACCTGCCGCACCTATTTACGAGCCTAATAGAGTTTCAGGAAACGAAGATAGGCAGAAAGGCTGAACAATGAATCATACGGTAAAACCATCACACGTTTAGCTTAAATGTCTTGATCAGGTAAGTTATATAAGACTCATCCATAAGTGTTTGTTAAAGTGAATCAAATAAGTCGCTCCCTATTCACGATTTCTGACCAATGACATGCCTTTGTTTCAAAATGATCCGCTACTGTCAGACTGTCGAAAATATTTTGTTAGGGTTACGGACTTAAGGGAACATTGCTGTCGAAGGAGTCAACTGTTGTCCTTAAACAAAGCTGTGAGAACATTTTTAAGGCTAAACAAAACCAAAAACTTGACTAACCCATCTAAAGTCATACTTTTACATCAAATCCAGTAAATACAGATTAAAGTAAACTAAACCAAACTAAACTGAAGAGGAGGCAACATCCGTCTGGTTTTGACAGGTGATTCCCTCCATTTTATTGTCAGTGGAGGACGAAGGCTCAAAATGGCGCCCAAAAGATACTCTGATACATTATGAAACATCTCGTGGAAAGAATCCATTTAATTCATAAATTAAATTCACTATTATTATATCAAACTGTGCATAATGGTGACCAAGTTCTGTCTTTGTAATGAACTATAACAGTAACTGATCTTCATTTGGATTTTTGGCGGAAAACTGAAAGTGCCAACCTTTGGACGAGTAATTCTGACATGGCACTCTGACCTATTTTCCATAAAACGAATATGATAAGCTTTCAAAGAAATTTACCAAAAAACGATTTTATGCAAATTAGAAGCTCCACTGATCAACCAGTGAGGCCCGAACGATTTGAGTTCATTAGATTTTAAACATTTCATTTTCAGAACCTGAAACCTGGTGGATCATTGATATCCTTCAGCAGCTTCATGACCTCATGTATATGAGGAACTTGAAGTTGACCTCGATTCTTCTTAACTAACTAAGTCACCTAATCAGTCTTTCATTTGTTTCAAGAAAACCTTACAAAAGTTTTAGATTTTTACCTTCGTTCAATGAAATGTTTCTGGAATTTCCCTTTGGGGATGAATAAAGTACCTGTCTATCAAACTATCAACTAAACAAGATGATTCAAACTTTAGAAGTCATTCAATTTAGCATTTTTTCTTATTAGTATTAAAAAACTGTCAAAATTTGAGACATAAAATGTTGTTTTAGAAATGGCAACCTTGAATGTATTATTAAATTTGATGAGGTTATCTGTTTACTTTTATTCTTTCCTTATATCCTGTTGAATTTCCTATCTTTCAACAGTGACAATTTCCCCCTCATTATACACTTGAGACTGAAACTTGAAAACTGAGGCCAAAAATCATCAAGCATCTTTGCTTTACCTGAAATTGGGAAATATTTCTGCTCTTCACTGTAACAGTCGATTTATAATAGAAAACATGAGGTTTTAAAAGTCGGTGGGTTGTCGTCTTACCGGGGAGGGACAGCAGCGATTCAAAGTCTCTACACTCGGCGATGCCGCCGCTGTTCTCGGCGCAGGAGTGCCACAAGTTTTCAAACTGCCTCACGGAGATGATGACGCTGCCGGACACGGTGGAAATCTTCCAGTAGTCGTTGGACAGCGCTGCTCCGTTGACCAACCAGCTGATTGTGCACATAATGAACCCGGTGACTTCCACAGCCAGCGTCATGATTGCAACGTTTCCACAAAACTCTTAGGATGAAAATCAGAAATCCAACTGAAACAAATAGTCTAAAAACAACGAAGCCTTTAAGATAAAGACAGGAATGACAGGGTCACAAGGCCTGGTCTTCCTGGTAAAGCCTCAGTGGTCAGAAGCAGGTGGCTTGTCGGAGGCTCTGGTCTCTCTCCAGCACTTAGTTCTTGTTAATCTGATGTCCGTGGCACTAACAGGGGGACTTTACACTCTATCAGGGGCCATAAACTGTCAGGAGCCGCTCCCTGTTGTTCCCCATCACCTCCCACTCAGTATTGATGATGATGACGGTGAGTCTTCAGCCACACCTCAAATCACCTTGAAATCCATCCACCGGTCTTTGTGTTGACTGTGACAGGAGTCCAGCGTTTTCCTGAAGTCATACAGCTTCACACAGAAAGCTAAACCTCATCAGTCAGAGAGAAAAGAGGTGAAAAGAAGCAAACTGGCACTGCAATGGGAAATGTTCTGAGATGAAGATGTTCATGTGCTGCTAATGACTTGCTTGAGTATTATCTGTGGTGTACATGGTTGGTGAGATTTTGCTAGATTAATGCTCAAGTCTGACATGGCGACGGTGTTATTGGGTGGTTGTTTGGGGGTAGACGGAGGATGGGTGGAGCTTAGTAGGGTCACTCTGGTCGGTTGATCGTGGTTTTTGAGGAGGTGGTATGGTGTTACTAAAGGATGTTTAGATTTGGTTTCCAAGTTTTATGCCCTCTATGGCACCATAGTTGGAATTTCCCAGTAGAAATTTCCGACTTCCGTGTTCCAGGTGCGCGACGCCAAAAGTGAATGAAAAACATGGCTGACCCAGTAAAAAGCTCAGTATCTGTTTTCTAATAAAAAAGGTTCTGTAAGTAGTTATTTTTCTATTGTGATCAAGAACATTGGTTTATAGCTCATTTCTGGAGCTGTTCAGTAAATATGTTTCAGGCTTATATGAACAAGTTCTGGCTAGTCCCGCCCAAGTCTGGTTTAAACTCACATACTTGGTTGTTAGTTGGTTGATCAGATACAGATAATAGCAGCAAGTCCTCCAACCTAATCGACAACATAGCTTGTTTATCCATGCCTACCAAAAAAGTCAAATGTCTGCATTTCCTAAATTATCGCCCCCTAAGGGTGGCGTTTGTCCTTCCGAAATGACCCATATGAGCGCTAACTACTTTACATGACCTACATCACATGACATTAAACATGTGGTTAATGTTGTGAAACGGTTTGGTTAGTTTCGGGCAACAAAACCTACGTGGTTAGGTTCAGGACAAAGTTTGAGTTAAAGTAAGTAAATTATGGAAGTCGTGTGACGGAAGTCAGAAACGGTATGTTAATGTGATTTACTTGTTTTCAATTGGGACAAACGACGTCCTCCGAAGTGAAAATTTGGGGTTTGACCCATCCAACCACTCCATCCTACCTCTTTATACAGTCTTTCTGCCTATTTAGAATACGTCACCCGACTTTCTTCTTTGGTAACAAAATGGCCCGTCATACGGCCACTACTTTCATAAAACTAACCACGTCTCTTTAACCACGAAACATCACTGCAGATCCATCTCACCCCGGACACAACCTCTTCCAGCTCCTCCCCTCTGGTAAGCGCTACAGAGCTCTGTACGCCAAAACCAACAGACTCCAGAACAGTTCCTTTACACAAGCCATCTCTCTGATGAACAGCTGATTCTGACTCACAGTGTCAGGAACAATTCCTGCAATAACCCAGTAACTCTGCCTCTAATCAGCCACCCGTCCACCTGTTTACTGATTACCACTTATTATTTATTATTCACCATTCTCTATTTCTGTGCTGTTCATACTGTGTCATATTGTATATAGTATATACCTTACACCTTCCTCAGGTCATAAGGTCATTTATCTTATTTATTTTCTCCAGCATCCTTTGCACTATGCTCCATCACACTGTGTACATGTGTATGTGGACCTGTAAATCATATCCACCTTCAACATGTACATAATGAGAATCATAGTTTACTCCTGCAATCTTTGCACTCCGATCACTGCACTATTTGTCATTATGTCTATGTTTTGTTCATCGTGTGTTCGGCTGTGGTTCAGAAGGTAGAGCGGGTAACCCGTTAATTGGAAGGTCGGCGGTTCAATCCCCGGCTCCCCCAGGCTGCATGTCGAAGTGTCCTTGGGCAAGATTCAGTGTGTGAATGGTGAATGCAGATTTAGTGTAAAAGCACTTTGAGTGGTTGAAAAGACTAGAAAGGCGCTGTACAAATACGGAGCACAGTGTGTATATTAGTGTTGTCCATACTGTAGTTTGTGTCTGATTTTCTTTTATTATTGTGCTATGGTGTTTATGTATGAGTAAGCACATCATGAGCAATGTACAATGCTGAGTCAAATTCCTCATACGGTATGTGAACACATACCTGGCAATAAAGCTGATTCGGATTTTTTGTACCTAAACCTGACCAAACTCTAATCATAACATAGTCACATCAAAAAAGAGGCATGTTTTTTAACAGTAAATGATTTGAAAATCACTGACATTTACATTTATTCATTTAGCTGACGCTTTTATCCAAAGCGACTTACAAGTGCTATTTTATGTTGGAGGACGTACGCCTCTGGAGCAACTAGGGCACCAGCACCACCGCCCAGACAGAAGATGTTGCCCTGCTACTCAGCCGTATTTGCAAGTGAGCCCTAAGGATATGGTTTGGAATGTGAATTTAATGAAAATTATAATCACTGCACACAGACAACCACTGATTTATCATGTTTTTGTTGGCATTAAAACTGTGGGAGGAGAAATAAGACAAAGGCTTGTTCAGAAGAAGTAGAGGAAGAATATTAAAGTATTCAAGGTGTAGTTAATATTTAAGAAGCTGAGATATGTTTATAAACCAGTAAAACTTGTTCACATGTGAATTAAAGAACACAGGTGCTGCTTTCTGTTCTGTCCTGATTGTTGGCTTTTTTTACTTCACTGTTACATAATGCCAAAAAAATAAATAAAATGTGCAAGTACATAAATGAGAGCTGAAAAGATTGAAATGGATTTGATCAGAGCTCAAATATAAACCGACTTAAGCAGCAGGAGTTATTGCAATGAAACTGAGATGAACGTTTCCCACACGGGGTTACACATTTCTTTTGCTCTGTTGCTCCTCATCTAATAATCTGTGTTAAAGGGAACTGAAACCTCAGCGGCGTTACTGCCTAATTCTTTCCTCAGTATATTCACTTTGTGTTTATTTCCTCAAATTAACAAGCTGTTTATGAACACTGAGTAAAGGAGGAAGTAGGTCTACGGCAGGAAGTGAAAGAACAATAAACATGGTCATACCCATGTAGGGAACTCCAGGTCCTGCCCTGCTGTCAGAAGGATGAGTCAGATGAAGGAGGAGAGTGATGATGTCTGCTAATGACATAATGCCTTCAAAGTTACCAACATTTCAACTGGAGGCCGCAGTGAAAATTTTATAGCTGCTTCAACTTGTGTGAAAATATTTGAAACTGTTATTATATTTTTATATCATATTAAATTCAACATTTTTATCATTGAATAGTAAAATTCTGCTGTTATGTCAGTGACAGGCTGTTATTAATCTGATGGTTACACCTAAGATGGTTTGCAGGTTGTGTGAGTTGTTCTGTTTTATAGTTTTATGGTTGTAGGGACAGTTAATGTTTGATTATAATGAGTCCAAAGTCTGACGCTTCGCACTCTTTCTGTCCTCTGTAGGGAGCAGCTGTGAGACAGAAATACAGAGAACTGATCAGACTGGATCAGTTATCACTTTCAGAAAGAACAAAAGGAAACAATGTGAAATTCATTATAACATCTCTGCAGATTTTTTCTTTAAAACATGAGAAGAAAAATCTTCTTTTTCTACATGAAAGCCAGCTGTTGTAGTTGTTGACTATTTGTTGCTTATGAGAAAAGGTCGCAGCACCGCAGCTCTCACACTGCTGGAAAACATTTATTTACTTTATTATTAATTTAATGTTTTATTTTCAGTTATCTTTAAACATACTTGTTGTTTTTATGAGTTATTTATTTATTACTACTCAGTGGTAATTTCATGCTGTTCTTATTCGCCCAGTAATGCAACAAGAAACTCTGGTGTCCTACTTTTCCTTATCTGTCATGTCTCGTATCTTAGTTCTTAGTCCTCTAGTTTATGTCTTAAGTATTCACTCCTGGTCTGTGTACTTCTGTGTTTGCCCATGTCTATCTGAGTTCTGTTTTATCTTTGCTTCAGTCTGTGTTCCTTGTGGTTCATGTCTGTTGTTCTGCATC
>JAPMOB010223220.1:0-11843 GCA_029875015.1 Lepomis gibbosus | reverse complement strand
GTAATATTATTTTTAAATAATTTATTTATACCACAACTACCTTTATTTTTTTTCTAAATACAGCAAGAAAGTGTCAGACAATCAGTGCGTGAAGTAAAAAAAAATGGTTAGAGCCAGCTGACAGTTTAAAAAAAAATCTCCAATGACTGGCAGAGAGAGAGAGAGAGAGAGAGTGTGTGTGACAGTCAGCTACCCAATAAGGATTTTTATTCAATCCGAGTACAGATATTGACTCGTATTACTTGTATAATACTCGTACTCGGCAAAAATGCTTTGTCCATACCAGATACTCGTTTCAGCCGAGTATCCGGCTCAACCCTACTAAGTAACTTGAAGATGTGGATGAATAATAATAAAGGCTACACAGAGACAAAAGCAGAATGACCAAAATCAGATTAATTAAAGAAACTGGCAGAGAACATAAATTGGCAAGCAGACAGAACTCAAACATGATGGTACAGAAACTAATACATGAGACTAGAACAGAACAGAAATCAGGAGAGTACCAAAACACCACTAAACACCAGCTGACAAATAATAACTAGACAAACAATAATACCAGGTAAAGGACGCACACTGCGGTAGCAAGCAAACTAAAACTAAGACTTAACTAACAGCACAGGAAAAAGGATTCTAACTAATAAGACAGGGTGGCTAAGGAAGACAAGATAACAGAACAACACAGACTACGAAGACTGGATACAAGACTATAGACTATAACAGATACCTAACTGATAAACTAATAAACTCAGAACTAAACGGAACAGATGACAGAACTAACATGCAGATACAAAACCAAACCCTCAGAATCAAAACCCCAAAACACAGCGCTCAGGACAGGATCGTGACACAAAGCAAATGCGGCCATAGTGCTGTATGGCAGAGTCAACTAACTAATGTTGCTTACTTCCCATAGAACTCAGATGCTGGTCTCCTCTGCGAAGTCCCGGGTTTGACTCATCCATACATCCTGTCTACCACCTGCAGACTTTCTCGCTCTATAATCCAATACCCGACATTCTTCTTTACTACCATTATATGGCCACAAGAGGTCGCAGCCACAATAAACGTTAATGTGGGTAGTAATAAGCTGCTTAAGCAAATGGCCTACAGTATATAGGCGTTTTTCTCGAGAGGACAGTCTGGCAGATTTCATTCAGTCTCCCTCTGAAGCTGTGTTGGAGCAATGTACTAAGGGACATTTGATGAGGATTGCTTACCACTTTAACACTGACATTGTGGGCATTTGTTTTGAAGCAAAGTGTGAGAGTGAAAATTATTCCCAAGGACATTCAATTGATGTGGGAATTCTGGCAAATGAGAAATGTTAGTGTTTACCAGAAACATCTGAATCATCTTTGGCTGGTCTGACTTTTGAATGTCAGAGCTACTAATGCTACAGAGGGAATATGAAAAGTTGAATCTTTGCAAAGAATTAAATTAAAGCAACACTATATTTTGCCTTTAATTAAAGAAAGACATTTTAGTAGATACTTAGTTCCTCAATACTTCAGTCAGCCAACCAATCTGGAAAATATGTGTCAATGCAAATGCAGATGATGTACACAGTTGATACAAAATAGGTGAACAGTAAACAATATTGCAGACATTTAACTAAACCAACCCCATAACACCAGCATAGACAACTCCATACAACTCCACAGTGGCGGCTTGTGAGCTTCCTACCAATCACCAAAAATAAACAGAAAGTAAACAGGATTTTCACTCAGCAACACTAAAGATACAAATACACCCTCATCCAAGTACATACTCCAGCATAACTCACTTCCTGCTCAGACTGCCCATTCTGCTCTTACCACCGTGTACTCTCTAGACTGCAACATCCTCAATCATTTTTACAGTTTTTTTATTTATTTATTTTACTTTTCTTCCCTTTTTATCCTTTCATCTCTGTTCCTCAGCCTCTCCTCCTACATTTGCTGTAATGTATTGAAAGCTCCAAAGCTGATGACCCGGTGACAGTTGTGAGGATTAAACTCCTACTGGTGAGTTGTGTTTGTCTGTGCACATTTGTGTATGCATGCCATCTATAAAGGCGGGCGCGTGTGTGTATGTGCACGGGTAGTATAAGCCATTGGGGGATTAGGCTGTTATTGATCCAAGACGGACACAGTATTAACTGGGATAACTTGCAAAGTCCCGTCATCATAACTGTCTGAGACAGCCGTCCAACTTAATGAAAGCACTTCCCAAATGTCAAGTGGTTAACACCAAGCTGTAAGGCAGACATCAAAACATGCGCACACGCAGATGCACACACAGCTATTAGAGTAATTGTCAGCCAAGTACATTCAGCACACCCAACCCCCCGACAGGTGGTTGCTTTATGTTATATCATCAACCTATGGAATTATGCATAAACAGACACACACACACACACACACCCACACACATATACACAAACATTTGAAACAACTACTAAGAAGCTAACTAAGAAGATAATTGTGATTATGAAAAATACAGGCATGCAACATCGTGAAATGATGGGTGTTTTGGTAAATATTAAAACAGTCACATTTGTAATTTTTCAGACATCACATTTGTGAAGTGATCCACTGTTTGGCGTCACATTCTGAACATAAAGTTTAACCACATAATTAACCATCTGGTTTCTTCAATTTCAATTCACACAGGAACAAAAACCTTTAAACTTGAAAGAAATAATGATTTGACATTTATCGTGATAATAATTGATATTGAATGATATGAAATGTTTTTATCATAATAACATTATTGGCCATATTGCTCAACCCTATGAAATAATAATAATAATAAGAAGAAGAAGAAGAATACATTTACAAATAAAAACATTTATTTGTGCAGCACCTTTAAAAGTGCTTTGACAGACAAAGCAAAAGCTGGATACTATGAATAAATACACATACAAGCAGATAAAAGGAATAATAATAAAATAGGTTTTGAAAAGTGATTGTGTCTACAAGCTTATCTCCTTGAGGGGCCCGAAGTTGAGGGGCCCTGATGGCAAAAGCACGGTCACCTTCAGATTTAAGCCTCAACTTAGTATGGCCAGAAGGGTCACCTGAGAACCTGCAAACATGGCTCATCTGGGGTCAACATTTCTGTTATGTACCTTGAGGCCAGATCAAGACATGCTTTAAATGTGATCAGTAAAATCTTAAAACCAGTTCTAAATTGGACAGTTAGCCAATAGAGAGCCAGGATCGCATCCTGCAAGCCAAAAGTACATTTTAAGATTCGACTGACTTTGCACAACACCTTTGGATGACCTAAAGAAACCACTTGGGTTCTTAGCTCAATTGGAAAACATAAACAACGGCAAACAAAATCAACAGTATATCTTCTTCAAGACATTAAGTAAGTTTTCCTTAATAATTGGTATGGTGACCAATTTCTGGAGATGTGTTAGTCCATAGCCTGCTCTACAGAATTGGGGAAGAATTCAAGTCTGGTGTCTACATGGCTGCAAAAATGACAGAGCAGAACCACTCCACCTCCACCACCAGCTCTTCTATTCAGTGTGAGCAATAAGTAAAAGGCAGAGATCTACACTAGCTTGCCTTTCTTTACATCCAAAAAGCTTGACAGCGTTTGATTTACAATATAACTGCATTGATAAATAGGGTCCCCATGAATGTCTGTACCAAATTTCATGGCAAACTAGGCTAATGAACATTGGCATTGGCATCAAAAGAGTTACATTGCCACCATTTTTATGCCATGCATTTTTATGTTTGCACAAAAGTGGAAATTCTGCTAAATTCATCTTTCAACCTTTGAAAGAATAGTTAGCCCCAAATGGAGGTAGACGATAAACCTCATGAGAAGATATCTGAATATGACCATCTGTAACAACCTACTTAGACACACTCGTGTCAAAAGATTGTCCATATTCCAGATAAATTATTAATTTTCTTTCATTATCAAGCTGTGTGCTACTCCCTCAGATCAACCATTACCGCAGACATCTGTCTCTCAGAGTGATTTTCCACTTCAACTAAGCAGGCAGACTACTGGTCAGAGTGACCTGTAATTACGCACATATATTTGAACATTTAGTTGCATGCAGACTGCAGAAGTGAGGAACATTTCTCACCTGATGAGTCCATAAAAAATTCAGCTGAAAAAATGTAAAACAGATTTTTTTTCAACGGATTTGTTTGTTGATTTAAAACTAACAAATAAAAACATACAGTATATACATAAGTATTGGTACATGGGCAACTTCTAGGAGAAAGATGTGCTTTTCATCAGGTGGCAGCAGCTTTCAATATTTGCAGAAACGTCAAAGACAAGAAAAAAAAAGGTTAAAAAGAGCGCAAATAAGTTTCCTCTTTCTATTATGGTCCAAATATTTAATTCCATGCCATACTTGACCCCTGTCTGCTCACCCATCTAAACTGTTACCAAGGCAGAGCTCTGTTGTTCTTGTAACTCATTATTTGACTACAGTTTCAAAGAGAATTGAAAATTAACTTTAGAGCTCCATTCAAAGAACATCAAACACTTACTTTGCAATGTGATTACAAATTATCTACTTTCAATTCTCTTCTTTGCACCAGCAAATTTATCTTTTTTAATATATTACACTCTTCATACTCTAAACATTACGTGCCTCTGTACTCAGGTGCCATGTTGGATATGGGGACTTACATTTGGGCAATCAAAGAGGCCCAATCATTTCCCTAGGAACTCATTTGCTGTGATCGGTCTTCCATTGCTGCTTCCTCTTTGCTTCCACATGTGTTTACACAATTTGGTGGAGCACTTTCCATGGTCCATCACAATTAGAAGAGGAAAGGAAAATCCTGCACTGACCCCCTGGAGATGGTGTGTGCAGAAAAAGGGAATGGAAGGCAAATTGAAATGATTTCAGTGCTTATTATTATTGTTCTGATTGTGGTGTTTGTCATAATATAATGCCACTGTCGCTTTTTTCCTTTCTTTTTGCTTTGAAAGCACCCCTTTTTTTTGTTAATTGCCTTGGCATCGCTCAGGCAGTGCCTTGCCAATAAAGCACCTTGAAATTGAAAAGTGAATTGGAACTGAATGGAGGGAGGAGATTCTCTCCCTCTGTCTCTCTTTTTTCTGCAGCTGGTAAGGCAGGATTAGGCTTGGCACAGAAAGAGACAAAAGGGAGCATGCATTTGTATGTGTGTATGTGAGAGAGAGAGAGTGTGTTTGTATGTGTGCATGGCTCTGTGTGTGTTTGTGTGCCAGCACTGTCCTGGAGTCAGGGCAGCAAGGTTTATAGGGGACTCAATTAGTTCAGCCCAAACACAAATCCAGAATCTTCCACATTCCAAGTCTATCTGGGATGTGGTGGGGAAAACACTAAAGCTCTGCCCACAAGTCGGAAAACCTCAAAGTCCCTCCCCTGTCCCGCTTATCCCTGAGAATCCCTGCACACAGGCGAACTAAAGGGGAGCCGATCACAGCTGGAATCCCACGATCAGCCACTGCTCTGGGTTTTCTGATGTCGCTCTGGTTTGTTCCGGGTGAAAGGCGATTTGGCCCAGTGTCTGATGGTGCCAGGTTTATTTGAATGGTCTTTGCAGAAATAAAAGAGCCATAATTTCATTGTTTGTATTACACAGATTGCGAGTGGAAGGTTAGCCGAGAGGCCATTACTGTTTTTGTAAATAATTATGAATACATTATTGAGCTAAAGCTAGTATTTTTGGCGACTGGTAGTTGAGCTTGGGCTTTGGACAGGTATTTACTGGCAGTGATTTTTAAGATACTACAGTACTGCTGAGGACGGTTTTGAGTATTTGAGTAGTAGGTACAGCTGGTATACAGAAAAGGTTGATGAGCAGAGGCAGTGGAGAGGAAAGCAATGTGTCTGACAGACTCACTGAGGGAGGACAGGAAGATCCAGATTTACACTAACTAGCTAGCCAATGAAATCACATCACACAGTGTCTGAATTAGATGTGTTGCTCCTGAAAGACAATGTCAGGTGCTGTGTAAAATTGGGTCGAAAGAATCTAGTATGGTGTTCTTGCACCTTCAGTTAACAAATGTATGAATATAACTCATATGGATTTTTTGTATGCTGCAGTGTTGCCTTCTTTCCAGCTTATATTTACTCACTCAACAAATGATATTTTGTCAGCAAAATCAACCCACACAAATACACACAAACCTTGCTTCCGTTGACAGTTGCTACATGACGTGAAATACATACAGCAAAATTTAAAGTGGTGATCTGAAATAAAGCCACTCACCGACTGTGTGAAAGCTACCAAATGTAAGCTAGTAGTAGTAGTTACCACTTTAACCGTATTAGCTATTTACATTATTTATATGCTGTTTTGCATATTTACAATTATGTTTAAAAGTACACGTTTTAACATTAACATTGTCAAATGTGGATGAATAGGAAACTGTTAAAAATTAAACATCTACAAATAACACAAGTAAGTTTGGAATAACTATATAAATATAACTATGTTGGTACAAAGGCCAACTTCTTTAGACTTTTCAGCGGGAAGCCCTGCACACCCATCCACAAGATACAGCCTGGATTGAAATATCTGTTTCGTTGATTAATTAACACTGTGGGTTTGTGATGGCATGTCACTTTTGATATAAAGTGTGCTGATTTGGAATGGCCTTTAAGCGAAAATATATACATGTACTTGTCATGAACTTCTTTCAGATGATGCAGGGATGGCCATATATTGTCGACATGTTACTGCTGCTACTAGCACTAATCAATATTGGTGGGTGGTGATGGCGCAATGGATAAGACTGGATGGATAAGACTATGCCTTTGGTGTAACAGACCCAGGTTCAATCCCCCACTGTGACTCATCCACCATTTGTGTCCCTAAGCAAGACACTTAACCCGTCGTTGCTCCAGAGGCTTGCGACCTCTGACATATATAGAAATTGTAAGTCGCTTTGGATAAAAGCGTCACCTAAATTAATAAATGTAAATGTAATGTAATATTTCAAGAGATGACGATGCTCTGTAGGATCACTTGCCAAGCTCCAGTTTCAAACATGCTTAGGGGTTGGAAAGCATTTGATCTGCATTCTGATTAGCATAGTTCCTTTATCACTTGCCAATGTACTCAGTTGGCTTCATCTTCAGTGGTTGTTGAGAAAAGAGCCAGACCTGCAGTGTAGCACAGAACAGTGGCAGGCCAGACCTGAACTTACCATGAACCGATTTGGCACAAACCAGCAGATCTTAAGATTCCTCTACCTTCCAAATCCTAACCTAATATAAATGGTAGATCAAAAATAAGTGCTCTCAGGTTCATTTTGATGTTTAACATCAGAGCAGAAAAACAGTCCTCAAGTAGGTCTCCATGATCCATTTAAAGGGACAGTTCACTCTCACAAAAATGCACATTCTTATATTTACCATTGAGGAATTTAGCCATGCAGATGGTTTTGGTTTTATTTGAGATATATCCTGCTGAGACTGCTGCCATCCCAGTATAATCCAGATGAAAGGAATTGCATTTGTACTGAAAACACAGAAAATGCACATTCACACATACTCAACAGCAATTTGGGATAAAAACATAATGGTTGCCTGTATTATTACATTCATTGGCATTCATTTTATTTTAATTTAGGGAGAACAAAATGTCATGTATGTCATCCAGCTGGTTTAAAAAATGTTTCTGAAAATTACTAGACTGTGTTGTTACATTGTTAGATTACATTGGCAGAGAAGTGTCAAATATAAAGTCCAAAAAGTTTTTGTTGTGTAACTCTGGGTTTTACTGAGTGAGTTTTAAGTAGAATACAGATAAAGGGAGGGCTACTCTATGTGCATCACTTTGTCTGTGGGGCAAAAGAGTCGAGTATAGAGAGATAGAAAGAGCTAGTCTTGGCTCTGAGTTTTACCTTAATCCTTTCCACACATTTTTCAAAGCACTTCTGCAAGACACCCAAAGAAGCAGAGGGGCATCCTTTCGTCAAAGGCAGATTAACCTTATATAAACAGGTTTCAGAAAGGAGGGGAAGAGATTGAACTGGGAGAGGGGGGTTATGTTTTCAAGTAACTTGTGAAAACAGACTAGAGTGAAATGAAAGAAAATGAAATGATAAAGTTACAAAGCTGAATAGAGACAAAAAATTGAAAGACGGGACAGTTTGATTGGAGGTTAGAGAGGGAGAGAGACAGAGAAAGCTTTGGTTTTGTTAGGATTGCAGCCAGCAGAGCAGCTCAGAGGAGTAAGCCGCTTCCAGATGAGTGAAAGGAGTCTTTCACACACACACACACACACACACACACACACACACACACACACACACACACACACACACACACATACCAGCATAGGCAAAGAAAGGGTTAGGTCTATGTGAGAGGACACAATAGCAGCCATGTTTTAGTTACACAGCAAATCATAGGACCAGCATATCACCAAAATCACTGAACTCTAAAGGGATTGAGAATGAGTCTTAAGGAAACATACCAGATTGTGGTAGTTGGTAGTCTTTTGGGAAAGTTATTAACACTGTAAAATTAAGGCATACAGTACAATATGATCCAATTTTTAAATCACAAGGATGATTTCTACAACAAACAACCTGCAAGTAGGCATATTTCCGAAAGAGATGAACTATGCCTTTAACGAGTGCTTTGAGTAAGATTTTCAATGAAAGACCACAAATCATCACGTCTCAGTACTCGTCTTCTTCCTAATTACTTTTGTTTTCAAGACCAATGTAGACTACCGTGTTCCCATAGTGATACATGTAAAGTCACCAGCTGTTTTCTTTTACATTACAGTGAGGGATTTCACTGGGAACCATTAATGATCCCAGTTAATGTGAGCTTTATCTTTAGGAGTGCCCATTCACCCAGAAGGACTCTGCCAAATCTGCAGTGAGTGATCTTCATAACCTGATTACAACTTTTTAATAGCCAAAAATCAAAGAATGTTTAATTATTATTGTCAGAAATCCCTTGGAATGCTATTACCTTTATATTTGGTAGGGCAAGATGTCCTCTGCATTTTCTAAAACACACCAGACATGGACAAAAATGTCAAATTTCTAGTAACTACTACTAGTAACTGCTAGTAGCAGTTACACAAATCACTTTTTCTTCAAATCTGTTTTCTTCTTCTTAACTGCAACTCTCAGGTCTCTGTCCACAGAGGTTTTATGTGACTATGTCAACTGGGGTCCTGCCCTCAGGACACAATAACTCTGACAGTGAAACTCACTGAACTGGATGAAGGAAGTTGATGCCCTAATTGTTCATAAAAAAGTGCACACACAGGAATGCGCATACATCCTAAGACAAACCTTCAGTGAACATAAATATACATGTGACAGGAATACTCATGGTGACGTATATGGATGGAGTTTATCCTTCTTGCAGCAGCGTAGTAAAATTAATGGGAATAATAATTCCCAGGAAAAGTTCATCGGATCTTGGATTCCAGGAAGATGAGAGGACGTGAGATGAGACTACACACACACACAAACACAGTAAAGGCTGTTGTGAGGACTCTTCTTGCAATTCGTCATGTCTCTGTGCGGCGGCATTCCATAATTGATTTAAACACAGAGAGGCAATTACTTTAATTCCATCCATCATGTGCGATGGGAGCTCCAATAGCCCATTAGTGCTGTCACATATTTACTCTTTAATGGTGTGTTCATAAAAACACAGACATAAATTCATTTTGTGGTGACACAACCCTTTTCCCATTCTCACACATTGTCTGACTCTTCTTTACATTTGCTTTTTCTTTTGTTCTTTTGATTCACTCACCACCCATTTCTCCCTGTCTCTTATTTTTTTCTCCTTTCAATCATTTTTTTATCTGTCAGCAGTAGAGTACAATTCCACTTTGTTTTCTCTCTCTGTATCTTTTTCACTTTTTCTTTGTTCATCTCAGTCCATCTGTCTAATAACCAACAAGCGTGGATGAGTTGATACAAATTAAATCACACTCCTGCCCCCTGCAGTATCTCACTCAAGAGTGACGACCCTCTGTCGCACTGTTGACTCAAGTCAAACTAAAGTAACAAAGCCATTTAATATTGTTATTATTAGAGATGAGAATGTGTGCTTGTTTCTGTTTAAGATTTAAATACACAGCAAATTGCTGCTTGTTAGATTAAGCTTTTTTAAGATTTCCCTTTATCCATCCCACGCACAATGAGCTGATCCAAACATGTTGGTTAACTGCCAAATCATCTGTGGCTCTGTGCATGTGTATATACAAGTGCGTTTCTCTGTGTGTGCTTCTTCTGCCTGTGTGTATCCCTGCATTCATTAAATATGTTATAACTCACATCAGAGCTCTGCTAATTAACAAACATAAACACTGCTTTCTTTCTTCATTTTGTCTTTTATTTTCTTTAATCTTGCACTGTCGTGCAACAAGGAGCAGGGAGGACAGCCCTGTGGATCTTCAACCAGAGACAGTGTGAAAAGGAGAGAGACAGGTTGGAGTAAAGAGAAAAGCAGACAGAAGTCATGAACGTAAATTTCTAGGGTGAGAAACAAAAAGTGCGTTGCCATGCCCTATTCCTTTTTGTAAAGATGGATGGAACAAGGGAGGGGGAAAGGTAGGCACAGAGGAGGATGAATGATGCGAGAGTTATGTGGCTTGTTGAAGTATTCATGAGAGGTGTAGGGAGCAGAAAGTGGATAGGGCCTACAAAATTGTCACTGGAAACAAAGATGGGACCATCTCAGGAATAGGCTTGATGGTGTGAAATGCTACGTGAAGAAGGGTTTTACCACTTTTACTTCTCACATTTCCCACTGTCAATTACAATATGGGGTGCATAGCAGTAAACAAGAGTGAATTAAGGTGAAGGCAGGCAGTTAACAATAGAAAATGTGTCACTGTTCATTCTGATATCTCACCTTGGTGAAGAACAGCAGCGCAGGTTTATAATGCATCTTAGCAACTGGAAAATTAATGCATTCTCAGTCTCTACTAAAATAGAGTTGCACAGTGGGTTTATGTTGTGTAGTCAGGGTCTCAGTACTATATGTCCATTCACTTTCTGCTTCCTTAATATTAGATGAATGACAACACTTTCAGGGCTACAACGATCATGACATCCTGTTGTTTGAATCATCAGTACAAAATTGTGTATGATTTTTAATCAGGTGCAACTGCTATCTATGCTATGTATCTAATATCACAGATACAAGCCAGTGCGCACATGTAAACTCATGAAAAAAGTTATGATTTGTCAGAAATGTTCTATGTTAGGCGACATGGAGGATATCATTAAAAAAATACAAAACATCAATTTATACTTTCATCAGCAGCAACTCCAAGTTTGCAACTGTATGGCCTTCTCATCCCTAGTCATTTTGTGTTTTCTTGCCTCTATACCTGTAAGTATTCCCTGGTAATGAAATGTAATCTTGTGTTTTTACTTTCCCAACCTGTGCTTTCTCTGCTTCTCTAATCCTTGCCTTCATATGACCTTATATGTGACCTCTAATCTCTCCCATGAATTCCTCTAACCATGCTGTTCTCATATCTGACTTTTACTCTCCCTCTTAGTACAGGCACTTCTGACAGCTTGCTACTGAAACATTGAGAGCTGTTTGTAAATGCTGACTGATAAAGCGAAAGTAGCACACTGGTGTATATGTGTGTGTATCGGTATGGGCTGTCTATATTTCAGTGTTGTAACCTCTTCTTCTTATCCTCTCATTCTCCTGGCCTTCTTTTATTCATTCAGCCTCGGGGTGATGATAACAGCAGCAACAGCAAGAGCAACACACAAACACAGGTGCACACAGAGAGGGAGAAAGAATCACGCATATATTTGTACAAAAAACACACTGTGTCACAAAACTGTGCATATATATATATATATATATATAT
>JAPMOB010223219.1:0-13776 GCA_029875015.1 Lepomis gibbosus | reverse complement strand
CGGCTAAATGCAGTAAATGTACCGTGATCATGTGACGAGCGTGGATTAGTTCAACCTGCAGCTGATAAAACTGTTACTGTTACTGTTACTGCCGCTGTCTCTCTGCGCTGAATGAAGTAACGTTACGGCTCCGGTGTTGATCCGCCTGTGAGACGGGAACCTTGAAGTAACAGAGCCTGAACATGTCTGAGTGAAAAGCCACCGCCTGCACGCTGCTGTTCCTGCGTTTATTGCAGGATTTCTGTATGAAAGCGGTTGTGTTTCGGATTCTGCTCGCTCATGTGTTCAAGCGAGCACGCGTACGAGCACCGCTAGTGGCCGCTGGAAACTACATAATGCCCCTTTAACTAGCATTTTAAGGTGCTGCACTTGTACTTGATGATGATGATGATGATGATGATAATCATACAAAATACAGTCATCAAAAAACTAGGATGTAAAATTATTGATCAAGATTCGACTTTATTGATCACGATAGAAACGTGCTGTTTCTGGCGATGCAGATACTTTTGTACTTGCAGAACCTTTATTAGTAACAAAATATTGTTGCACTGTGGTGTTACTACTTTTACTAAAGTACATGATGAGTACTTCTTCCACCTTTCTGAAATGCCATATGGTGAGATAGCTCTCTCACCATAAAACAAACTGCGCTTTTAAAAGTTATTTGTGTCTGTCCTTAAATGTATATTCAAAATCATTTAATGTCAAAGTAGGTGATGATTTGTTTTAAACTCATTAAATGTGCTTTGGAGATACAGTTTTGAAGGCCGATGCTGACATCTAGAGGATTTGTAATGCCGATATCCAAAAAAAGAAAAGTCTTGCAGAGAACAATCTAATCTACAAGTTCTCTCAGCAGTAACGTTTTGTTTTATTAATGAATGAAACAGAAACATACTTTCTGCAGTAGTTTTCAGAGTGTGGCTGCTGTTTTAGGGAGAGCAGGGTTCAGTTTGTCCGACGTAATTCAGCAGCTTTATTCTCTACGCTTTATATATATTTAAGTCAAGCCAGTAATGCTGTGAGATTAGACAGTCTGTCACTTAGAAGGAACGTTTTAACATCTAGAAAAGACGACTGAGGACATTCAGGGCTCCAAACTTATTTTCACAGCCCTCGCCGTGAGTTCGGTTAACGGCCGGAGTCCTTTATCTCAAAACGCCAGATATCAGCCCGTTTAATCCGTATATCACTACTTCATTTCCTGAACAGTTGTTGTTCGCGAGGTAAAACGAGACAAAACTTTATCCCTGAATGTGCCTCTGATCTCTTCCATCAGGCTCGTTTTAAAGAAGAAGGTAAACATCTTTGGACTTTTAAAGTTGAGTTACCGTAAAGCTTTCTTTAAAAGCAGAGCCCCACGGTGAAGCTTTTAGGTCGAGCAGGACTGAGCAAACTTAAAGTTATTAAATCATTTTTCCTTATTTCACTTTGTGGATTTTAATTCTGGCTGTGTGTCACGCTCCTTTTGTTTTATTCAGGTGTATTTTGTACTTTGTTTTGCACTTTAAATAAAATTTGAATCGACTGGTTAATTAAATAATTTGAGCTAAGCTGCTTAAATCACACATACAAATATAAATGTTGTCAGTGTGGACATGCAACACGTCGTTAGATTCATTCACTTTTAGAGAAAATTAGAAAGAACTACGGTAACCTTCGGCTTTCATCTTTTCTAACATATGCATCACTGGATTTTGCGGAAAATCCGACCCGGAGCCTTCGAATAGGAATACCTGCCTTCAGCGTTAATAGCCAAACCCGGCAAGTGGATCATTTTAATGTCAGATTAAAACCCCTTCACACACAGGCAATAAAAAGGATTCATTTTAGTAGAAAAACTACATACAGCCCCTTTAAGTACTTGAGTAAATGTACTTGTAATTTTCTCTCTCTACTGAGAGTTTTGTGGGAAAGGAAAAAAGGCCTGAAAGTCACTGAATGTGTCCCATCACTGTTTCCCTCTGTGTGTTTCCAGGTTGTGACGACTTGATCACATCGGTGTTCGACTTCGCTAAGAGCATGTGTTCGCTGCACCTGACGGAGGATGAGCTCGCTCTGTTCTCGGCGTTCGTTCTGCTCTCCGCAGGTACGTACTCTTCGCCCGTCTCTCTCGCTCCGCCGTCCCGAAAGATTGAATTTGAGTTCACGCGCTGTTGTTGCTGCTGCAGACCGGTCGTGGCTGCAGGAGAAGCTGCAGGTGGAGAAGCTGCAGCAGAAGACTCAGCTGGCTCTGCAACACGTCCTGCAGAAGAACCAGAGGGAGGAAGGCCTGCTGAACAAGGTACGCACAGCGCTGACGTTAAGACTTGAGGTTTGAAACCCCTAAATTACAAACCGTCTGCCTCATGAAACGGATTGTAACCAAAAGTAAAACATCTGTGTGCACTGTTACGTCCAGCTGCAGAACTGTCTGCTGGAAACAGCTCACAGTCTGTCTGTCATGTGAGTTTAATGTTCAGTTTTGAGCTTCTTTGCCCTTTAAATTATGATTTTAGGTCTGTTCCTCAGCTTCTGGTAGGATCACTCTTACATTTGTTTTGTTTTGTTTGTGCCTGTTTTTATCTGAAGAGTTTGGGACAAGAGACCAAAGTTTTTTTTTGTAATGTTATAAATATCACCACTACTGCAGGACGTATCTGGTGTAACAATAATTCTGATCATAGAAACTGAGAATAAAACCTAGCTGATAAAAATGACTTCAGTGGACTTCACAAATAAAACTCCTGGCGTCACACTGACCTCTTGTGGTGCTGGCCGATAAAACATTTTCTCTTACTGGTGGATGTGTGTAATAACTCGGTCTTCCTCTTTCTCCTCCTCTCCTGTTTCCTCTCCCTTCTTGTTTCCTCTCCTCTCACCTCCCCTTACTCCTCATTTCCTCTCCTCTTGTTTCCTCTACTTTCTCCTCTCTGTGTTTTCTCTCCTCTCTCTTCATTTACTCCCCTCCCCGTGTTTCCTCCCCTCTCTCCTCCTCTCCTGTCTCCTCTCTTCCCCTCCTCTCACTTCTTGTTTACTCTCCTCTCTTGTTTCCTCTCCTATCTCCTACTCTCCTCTCTTTCTCTCCTCTCCTCTTGTTTCCTCTCCATCTCTCCTCGCCTGTCTCCTCTCCTCTTATTTCCTATCTGTTTCCTCTCCTCTCTCCTCTCGTGTTTCCTCTCCTCTCTCCTCCTCCCCTCTCTCCTCCTCTCCTGTCTCCTCTCCTCTTGTTTCCTCTCCATCTCTCCTCGCCTGTCTCCTCTCCTCTCATTTCCTATCTGTGTCTCCTCTCCTCTCTCCTCCTCTCCTGTCTCCTCTCCTTCTCTCCTCGTTTCCTGTCCTCAGCTCAGATGTAAGGTGGCGGCTTTGCGTTCCCTGTGCAGTCGTCACACAGAGAAGCTGTCTGCGTTCAGAGCCGTTTACCCCGACGTCGTTGGGACGCACTTTCCGCCTCTCTATAAGGAGCTGTTCGGCGCCGACCTCGAACTGACTCTGCAGACGGACGGCGACTAAGGGGCGACCACGAGCTCCACAGAGCTGAGCTGTCAACCGAGGGATCGAGTCCGGCTTCCACGGCGAAGGAGGACGGGACGCTGACCTGCTCCACCAAAGACAGAAACTGTGTGGCTGCTGCGCTTCTCCTGGAGTCCACATGAACGGAGAGATTTAAACCACTTTCTTCACCTCCTCCTCCTCTTCCTCCTCCTCTCATGGCTCTGGGTTTGGATGCAGTGATTCGACCTGCATTAATACACATGTTGTGGATCCAGGATCTTGGATTCACCTCTGACATCAAAACACACCTTCAGGATTCAGATTGTCATCACCTCTCCTCAGCTCACGCCCGAGCGTCCGCTCACAGGAAAAATTCATTTCCACGTCCTAAAGTCGATTTGGTTTAGCAGGAAGCTTGGTGACGTATACTGACCGTTACCGGTTAGCAACTGTGGCGATAACATGCAGATAGAATATAGGTAGCTCATCGCTAACCGGACTTTTGTGGCGCCGTTTAAACTCAGAGCAGAGCAGGTTTTATAAAAGTGGGTGGGGTCAGTAAGCTTCTCAGAGCTTAGTTCTGATAGGGCTGATGTGCAATGATGTGAATTTGTAATATACGTCTCATCTGTTTAACTTTTTATCCCCTCTTTTGATCCTGTGTCATGTTATGACCATCACATAAAAACACATCTTAGCTCAGGTTTTCAGAGTGGGAGGCGGGCCGCCCCGAGTAACTTTAGTTATTACAAGGAGATCACAAAGAATATCCTCAATGTGTTGTGCGTCTTGTGTTAATGTGTTAGGAGAGACCTTTTTACCTCCAGTTTTTGGTGTCTGAGGTTATGTGAAACTGCAATATTCGGCTATCTTTGTCAAATAACATAATCATGATCTGTGATGCTGCATTCAGACCAAACGCGAATTTAATCCTCGCAACGGTCTCCTCACGGGAGTGATTGCTGTGATTTAATGGCTTAAACGTCTCAAACTGATGCCGAAATAACTCCAACATGATGCAGGTTTGTTAGACATTTGCATTCATGCTTTGTCACGTCTGTCAGCAGGACAGCAACTCTTAAAAAGTTTGTTTTCTGATTGGAGTTTGGATGGATCAGCGCTATGCTATGCTAACGATAGCTGGAACAACAGAAGGAATACAGAAACAGATTTTCCAAACTGACCAGGTAGTTCAACTTCCTCCCTTTCTTTTCTCCAAGTAATGCCCAGTTTTGTTCGGTTTTTATATAAATATGAAGTCGTAGTCCAGCAGAGCTCCGGGTGCTATCCGACGCTAACAACAGTGGAACCGGATGTGCACAGAAGCTGCTGAGAAAAACTAAAGTAAAAAGCTAGTTTAATAAAAGCAGTAAACTCCGAGCTCCTCCTGCGGGTAAACGGCGTAGCTGCCAGAGCCGAATCCGACCGACTGCGAGTGTTTACTTGTTCGAAAGCTGCAGCGCTGCTCCCGTCCTCGGCTTCTCTCCAGCGGCGCTTCACTCCCCCGCTCTCCCTGGCGCTCTCCACACAACGCTATGAAGCCGTCAGTGACTGATAGGCTAACTCAGCGTCACACGACTTTCTCGCTCGAGTTGAAAACTTTTAACTCACGCGAAGGCCTCCACCTCGCTGGGAGCGCGCCCTCCGCACCGCCCAACAGGAAACCGCGGCTCTCTGTAAACGCACCGCCCCCAACGTTCGCTTCGCTTTTGGTCTGAAAGCACCATTACACATCTAGGACTTACCAAGTAAGCTTTTTCTGACGGGAGGCCCACAGTCCCAGACTCTGAAAACCCCAAATCATTGTACACACACACACATATTTCCCACAATTCAATCTGACAGATTTGGTTTGTTTTAAAACTTTTGAGTTATTTTCTAGGAAGTGAAAGTAAAAGTTTTGTGTGTTTGAATGATGTTTGAGCCAAACAGTGTGAGGTTGGTGCTGGTAGAGGGCACATAAAAGTTTAGAAAGGTGGGAGAAAAGCTGCCAGTTTTATCTTTTAAACGTTTGTCCTGGTGGATCGGAGGCCTGGAAAGATAAGACGCAGGTTTTTGTCAGGTTTCAGGTACTTTGGCGAGGGAGGGAGGTTTAGATGAGGTCAGCTGGTCTGTCAGAGCACACCTCAGGTTAAAACGTCAATGTCCCAAAAAAAATTACACCAGACAGGCGTTTTTTTGATTTGTTAACTAGCAGAAATATAAAGGCTGCGGCCAGGATTTTAGTCTTAGTGACTCGAGGTTTTATTTGATGAATTGTCGTTTTATTTTATTGTTATTTTGGTTATCTGACCTGACCTGGTAAAAGAAACGGGAAAATACGTTTATTTTGTTTTTCCTCTGTAGTTTCAGACATGAGTCATGCGAAAGCAGGAAACACAAGATGAGCAGGAAGTAAATATGCAGATGTGGCCCAACTCACTGATCCAAAAGGAACAGAAACACCTGGAAAAGTTTCCACCTAAAAGTGATATTTACTGTAAAAAAAAATCAGAAACTTAATTATGATTTAATGGCTTCGGCTGGCGTCCTCTCTGTAGTGCTGACCGCTGGGGCTCATGGGTACTGTAGTATTTAGTCGTGTGTGTCCAGAAACACACTCCTCAGACTCACCACAGATAGAACAGCAGGTTTTACTGTGTATAACAGAAGTAGTTTCATCCTCTATGATTACATTCCTTCTCCTCCTCCTGTCTGATGCGTCTGTGCACTGAGACTGCGAGGGAAGCTGATTCATTCTAATTTCAGCAGCTAGCCTGTAGCGCCGTCTGGTGGTTGTGGCAGGGAAGTTTCTTTTATTGCTCCCGTCAGTTTGTCTGCAGTTCAGGACTGCAGCAGATGAGTTGGGGTTTGATGGTGTTATCTAATCTCCTTATCCTGTCTCAATCCTTTGAAATCCCCAGTGAATCTAATTAGGTTTATTTTTAAACATTTGCAAAAACATTTTTAAGATAAACCAAAAAACTCAAACTTGAAGTTAAATCTGGGGTTTGAGAAACCAGCAGGCTGCTAGATGGTAAAAGTATCCAACTAACCACTTTAGGCCTCCTTCCAAAGCCATTCCCCTGAAACACATGTTCATGCACACTGTTCACAGGTAGGTGGGTCTACCTGCAATTAGCATGGCCAGTCATTTCATTTGATCTATAGGTGTCATTTACACCGGAGACGCTGGGTCCCCAGCACGGTTTGGAATGGCTGATTTTGTCCACATCACTTTAAAAACATAACAAAGGTTTATCTGCACAATAAGAAAACATGCATCCAATGTAAATATAGAAGAAACAAATGTGCATTGTCTAAAAAAAGTACTTTAAGCTTAAAAAAAACAAGCTGCTAATTAATACATTATATTTTTAGAATTCGAATTGTTACCTGCCACCTGAATTTTTGTTTCCCTCTATATAAAGATATTTTTTTAAAGCAGAAAAAGTCACAAAATCTTATAGGTGAGGACCCCCACTCATGTTTTTGAATATATAAACTATTTCTTCGTTAAAATATTTTCCCATCTTGTTCTCGTGATTGTGTTTCATCACACCCCTTATCTGAGCCCTTATGTCCCCACCACAAAGTGACGCCCTTGATTTGATCTGAATGAAATGATTGGCTTTACTAATTACAGCCCTGCAACAGCCTACAAATTTCAACAAATATATTATTTTTTAAATGCTCCTGAAATAAATTGCCTTCCCCTGCTCTAAATGTGTTGGCTGAAAGGCAGAAACAGTTTTGTGTGTCAGCCTAGTTAATGTTGATGACCTGCGTTTATTGGGGGACTATTTTCAGCCGTGGATCAAACATTCAAATCCAAGACAGAAATATCACTCTTTGGTTAAACTGCTCAACACTCATATCCACACAAAGGTCATGTTTACGTTGAACTGATAGAAGACGACGTTTAGGATTCAACCAGCTTATTGAAAGCAATATTGCATAAATAAAACAGTATTAAGAGCAATAAAGACACTATGCAGAGTCAAGTGTGGTGAAAATATTGTGTTGCACGGCTGCCTACCTGCCAGTATGTGTTGTGATGTGTGTTTATGTGAACACGTTTTCTTTTCTGTGCTCATTTTTCAACCATTTTAAAGTTTGGACTGCAGACTGCCGGGAGGAGCGATTTTATTTCGATCATCCGCAGCCTCACTTTGTAGTTCCGCCACCGAGAATCAGCAACTGCATCCGTGTCACCTTCATATTCAAACAGTCAGCCAATTGGAAAGAATATAATCAATCATTACTAGTGTGTTTTACCTCTGAAGGTCCAAAGCCCTACAGAAATCTGTATTATTTAATGATAAACGTAAATTTAGCCATAACTAAATGTCAAGCAATAATGTTAATGCGTTTCTATCTTTGTTTGTTGTGTATAGTTTTAAAGTTCGGCATGTCATTGCAGAGTCTAATTTATAAGTTTTCATTTTGGAGTTTTGAATCTTGTGTGTTTATTGGCTTGCTGTTTCTTGTCTCAACCCGTCACGTGAACACGTACGCTGATGACACACTTTTCTCCCTCCGTGCCACCTTTTATTGGCTTCGGCCGTCGTTCTGTAAGTAACTTTAAGACTAAGTCTGTACAGGCCACAGGTATTTACTGCTATGGAAGCCGTGGATTGATATGCATCATAATGTATAATACCTGATTTAATATGCACTGCTCTCCTTTAGATTTAGTTTAGTTACTGAGAGCTTTTTTTGTGTTTTAAATATGCGTGTGGTGCTAGATTAACTTTTGTTAGCAGGGTCTTGATTTTACCAGCTATGCCACATTGTATATTTCCTCACAGGGTAACAAATTAAAAGGAAAATTCTGTTTGTCGACCAGACAGGAGCAACACGTTCAGCATTATGGCTGTAATACTAAAACCTTTACTGGATATATGTGAGACCCATGTGCGACAGCGAGTGCAAATCATGCTCATGTGTTTCTGGTGTCCAAAGCTAAATAGATAATGGCATAACTGAAAGTAAGGATTGGCAAAACATGTACCGAGAGATATTTTGGGGGAGGTGGACCTTGCCGAAAGCTGTTATATTTTGGCAATTGCTTGAACCACCAAAGATATGTTAAACTCTACAGCCCTGCCTAACCGTACACTGTCATGTCAATTTATGTATTATATTCACATGGGACAAACGAACATTTTTTTTTCATAATGCTAACTAGGCTAACAGTAGCGAGAGTATTAATTCATCTCAGCTTTGAGGTGATCGAACGTGTGCATAAAGTTCAGGTGAAACAACGGTGGGGGTTATTCAAACCAGGAAATTGTCTACCTGTCTGCTGTCTGAGTTGCATAAAACTGAATTTTCCTTTAAATTATAAAATGTTATTATGATTATGAGATATCATAGTGCAAAGATGTTATTGCCCGGTCTGCACCTGTATCAGTGTGTCAGGCTCGGGCCTGTCGATTTCTTTGTTTAAACTGGTCAAACGTGTTTTGATACGAAGCAGAACGGCTGTATCTGAAAATGTATTCAAAATAAAAAACAGAAAAAGAAGGTTTTTCTTGTGGCTTCTTACAAAGTCCATGTGCTGCTGCTTTAAATACTAATACAAATATATAATTACAACAATTAAATACACTGATTAGCCATAACATTATGACCACCTGCCTAATATTGTGTAGTTCTCCCTTTTGCCGCTAAAATAGCCCTGACCCGTCGAGGCAAAGACTCCACTAGACCTCTGAAGGTGTGCTGTGTATCTGGCACCTACCCTTCACTAGCCGGTGACATGGTGATGTTTTGCAGCGCCGACAAAAGTTGGACCCAATACGTGCATTTGACTTAATGCGACGCTGCCCAGCGCTGAGATGATGTGATGCATACTGGACTTAAAATAAGGCATGCAAGTTAGAAACTGTTTCCAACTTTCACCAGCGCTGCAAAACGTCACCATGTCACATGACATTCCCCGACTGCACCCAGGTGGAACCACACTATTGCCTGGTCTTGCGGTAGTTTTCTTTGCAAGTGTTGTGAGATCAGTCATTGATCTCTGCTCACAGTAAGCTGCTGCAGGTAGAATGTGTCCAACTTGACGGCCCCTGCAGTCACCTGCAACTCATGTTAGACTATCAAGTCGGCGAAAGTCAGTCGCCGTCATCTCAAACGCACTAATTTCTAACCAGAGTGCCTTATTTTATGTCCAGCATGCATCACGTTATGTCAGCGCTGCACAGTGCCACATGAAGTCAAACGCACCTTAAACCTAGCACAACCTCTGTGCTCTGCAAAGGAGCAAACTATAAACCGTCTATGGCCAACCACCCAAACTGAAATAAAAGTTCTCTGTGTTTGAACAATGTAAGTTTGCAAAGATGAAGCCACCAGAAGGTTTGGTCAAGTTTAAGAGGTTAAAAATACAAAATACAACTTCTTCCCAATGTCCCTTCCCGTGACCTAATTTTAACTAGCACATTGTTTCTGAAAAGATTTTAAATAATAAAAGTTTTATATACAGATAAAATTCCATTTACCTCTGTTCTAATGGGGAAACCTCAGAGACAGACGCAGATATCATCTGAGCAGATAAACCATCTGCATGGCGAGACAGTGACCCTTTAAACTCCCTTTCTCTCATCCTGTGTTTCAGGTGAAAGTTCCTGATCTTTTATCAATTTTAATTTAATCTGATCATTTTCTAATGTAGGTTAAAAAGCATGGCAGGAAGCGAGGTAACAGGTAACATGAGGAGAAGCAACATGACACATGCTTTCCTCACCAGTAGATGGCAGTAGAGTACAGGTGAATCTGTTAACCTGCAGTAGAAGAGGAGACAGTTATTCAGCAGAAAATAGGCAGATTGAAGCAGTTTTCCCCCTGACAGTACGGCTCGGATCCCCCTCTGGGTTTGAATGAGATTATTTTACAGTTTCTATGTTTAGGCTCAGTATCAGTGTGTATATTTTGTGTTTCACGTGAAGAGAAAGTAGACGACTGTTTTGTGTTTCTCATCTGCTCTTTGCAAACTCGACAAACCTCTGCTTTGCTGTTTCCTGTCTGACACCTTCACCTTCTGTGAGGTTATTTTACTTCTCTGTCACACCTTCTGCTCTGTGACTCAAACCTATCCCCACCATTCACTCGTTTTCTATTTCTCTGGTCATTTAAAGTCTTCAGCTGTGACGTTTAAAACATTCCAGGAGGGTTCTGTTTGTGATTTTATGTGCAGACATGTCTCTCACAGTAACATTAGGAGACACTGTGTCCTCGGGAAAATGAATAAATAACTAAAGGTTTCAGTGTTTCACCACCAGGCTGGAAAATGAAATGGTCCATGTTTTCTCACCAGGAAAATTCCTGCAAGCAACTAAACGTATGATATTTGCTACTAATGTCTGCATGTCAGTCTCTCCCTTCAGCCACGTCTCCACTTTCCCAGGCTCTGCACCTGTCCACCAGACGCTCAGACCTTTCTGCTGTCCTTCCGGGGGCATCATTTATAAAACTGCCTGTTCCAGCGGTGGTCTGTGCAGCAGCTGCGTGTACCTCATGCATCTCAACCCTTCAGTGGCGGCCGTGTCCTCGCAGATGCAAAAGGACACGATAGACTCCATTAACGAGGTTGCAAAGGAGTTAAATGAAACAAGAAACACAGAATACCTCTGGCTTTGGGCCAACACGACATCAGTGTAATGCTGCATTCCTTAGCTGTGCCACATGATACAGCACAGGACACGCCCTCATAATTTGACGCACCTTGTCAGGCTTTTATGATAATTTTCCTCGAGGCAACGCCATCTGCCGTCAGAAGCTCGATGGTGAGCTCCACAACAGAGCGTGCCTGGCTGTGGTGCACGCTTCCTCCCCTCTGTGGTTTGGAGAGAGCGGTGAGCAGCCAATGCTTGAGGGGATAATGAATTGGTTAGACACTGCAGATGAGGAAAACTGCAGTTTATTTTTATATCTACATGAACTATTCGTCTACACCCAACAGTCTCCATATGAGTCACGGCTTGACCCAGGCCACGAGCCACCACAGTCGTCAGTAACATGTTCGCATCACACATGATTTGGACGTTCAACAACGGATAAAGCCTTCATTAATGAAAGCCAACTGATTGTCACTCAGTGCCCTTGTACCAACGTGAGCGCAGTCAATAGCACATTTGGGAAACCAGACATCGCTGCAATGTGCCTGTTCATCCACCGTGTAAGGAAACTTTATGTACAGGTGTGTCAAATCAATTATACCTGCTAACACGTCTGGCATAACACGGATAACGATTGGCTGAGATTTCCCTGACCTGTCAGCCGGTTCCCTCTGCAGAGTGCCGGTTGCCAGAAATCCCGGTGTTGCCAGGACTTGAAGTGGAGCCGGCACAGCTTGGTTTCTGCAGCAGGTTCCCATGTTAGAGTGATAGAAAGGGTGAGACCGGCTGGTAACTGCCACAGTTTGTCATAATAACAGATTTTCAAAGTTGGATTGAATCCCTGCTGCTCAGAAATGTTCCACTGTCTGTGTCGATTTATCAGTGATGATTATTTGCAGCTGACTGGTGTTGATTCTTTGCTGATTTGGCTCTGAGGTTGTCGTTCAAAGCTGAATTACTGTTCTGACAGGTGTGGACTGACATGCTGATGTAGCGTTTCTCTTGACACGGTTCAATTTCACCGTGCGTGTGATCAAATCATTGATCAAACTGTCGGCGTGGCACCGACAAACTAATCAATATGAAGTTTGCGACACCTGAATCGTGCAAACTGATGACATGAACAAAGACGAGGAAGAGTGGAGGTAAAATAAGGGTGGCAGACTTATTAGGTTACCCATCTGTAATGAGAATTCCTTTGGCAAATTAGCCGCTCACTAATGAACAAGCATCAGAAGCTGTAAAGGGGCTTTAATGAAACAGGAAGGTTTAAACTGGTTTTAGCAACAACAGCTCGCACTTTTTTACTGCGCTGCTCATTTTGTCCTCATTACATCCTGTTCACGTCTCTCCTGGACGTGTGTGAGGGAATATTTTAAAAAACCTACCAAAGCAAAATCACTTCGCAGACGAGCTCTTGAGAACGTCCTCGTCAAAAAACAACTGCAGAAATAAAATGTTCTCTGTAGAACAAAGACAGACTGATGCCAGCTTGTTTATTTCAGTGTTCCCTTGCAAAGCTTGGTGAAGATTTCTCAGGGCTAGTTGGTGAGCGAACTGCTAACATGCTAGCCAGTCCAGAATAGTCTGTGTCTAGTTACACAGCGTGATGTCCTCCCGTCTCCTGCTCTCTGTGTGCAGCAGTTTATTCTCTGACAGAGGAGCTCCAGTAAACCTGGATGGTGATACCCCAGTGGCGGGAACATGGGAACATGTTCTGGGAACATGCCCGGTCCGTCCCTGCAGAGGGCCTTTCATCATCAGAGGAATCAGAAGAAGCTTTATTGCCAAGTAATGTTTTACACATGCAAGGAATTTGCTTTAGTTATAAGCTGCTACACGCAGACAAACATACAGTTGACATAAATAAATTGATAAATATATAAATATGGAATAAACAATGCAAGTTATATAAGCATAATAGCAGAATAGAAATATAAAATATATTTATAGAGAAAGAACGTCACAGATATTTACATGTGTTATTCTGGGTTTGTGAAGAGAACATTGTGTAAATAAATATATAAAAAGTCAATATAAAAATATAGAACAACAAAGATTAACAATTAACAAATATGTGCAATGCGGCAGTTTTGTGCATGATATGAAATGAAATAGTACTTACATGTGCAGAGATATAGTGTTTTTTACACATAGTGGCACATTACGTGCGCTTGACTTCATGCGGCGCTGCGCAGCACTGTGATGCATGCTGGACTTAATATAAGACATGCAGGTTAGAAACTGTGTCCAACTTTCGCCGCCGCTGCAAAACGTCACCATGTCAGAAGATATTTAAACCTCACGGGAGCAAGGCGGCTGCAGGCGGTGAGTCTGGTGGTCGCAGTTGCTTTTCTCCGGCTGCTGAAAGTTGGAACCACACTCACAGTATGTCTGGTCTGTTCAGTCATTGATCTCAGCTCACAGTAAGCTGCTGCAGGTAGAATGTGTTCAACTTGACTGCGCCGTTTTTATACTCCACCCCTGCAGTCACCTACAGCTCACGTTAGACTATCAAGTCGGCAAAAGTCAGCAGCTGTCATCTCAAACGCACCTATTGGAAGGCACTAGAGAGCAATGAATCACGTATTCAGGCATGTTGAGGCACCCTAGAGGGCCCTCCATCACGTTTTCTCACATGTTGAGGCACCCTAGAGGGCCCTCCATCACATTTTCTTGCATGTTGAGGCACCCT